>BMAO01003005.1:0-119670 GCA_019973975.1 Trichonephila clavata
GGAACAAATTTAATTTTTTTCTCCCATATAAAACTAAAATTAATTAATTAAATTCAATTAATGAATTAATATTTGAAAAAACTGTATTAACATCAAATATCATTTACTACAAGATTTAAAAAATGTACTTGAACTTGAGTGGATGAATAAAAATCATTTTTATTATCGACTGAAAATTTGAGCAAGGTATATAAATAAATATATATATAGGGAGAGAGAGAGAGAGAGAGTGAACTAATAGAGTAAGAATTGAATGAAGCATTTTGATGTTATTTCAATTAAATGATTAGAACACGATTTTCTTTCCAAATAAAATATAAATCTTGTTTTTAGGTACACGTCTATCCTGTACCCTCTGTCACTGAAGCGAAGAACCATTGCCTCTGCCTCTGTAGCCATGGGTGCTGTTTGGAGTGTCGCCATTTTGCTCTCCGCCTTGCCTTTACTCGACATTGATTATTACGGGGATGAATTCTATGGGAACAATGGTGTGTGTTTGCCACTACAAATACATGATCCATTTGGACAAGTGAGTGCAATTTTGTAAGATAATTTCTCCCTTATATATAGATTTTCGAACATAACATTTTCAATTCAGAATAGACATGTATAAAAAAATGTTTGCATTAGTACATTCAAGTTATACACTACCTGGCCAACAGTATCCGGACGCCCAGTGGTATGGACTTAAAGCGTCCTGAGGCACATATTAATATGATGTTGGTCCCCTTTTGCATGGATGACAGCCTGCACACGTTTGGGAAGACTTTCCACATATTTTTGATAGGTGACCATAGAAATTGCCTTCCAGGCGTCCATCACAGCTGAAGTGAGTGCTTGCAGTGAGGATGGTCGATTTGGCTGGCTACGTAATCTGCGCTCTAATTCGTCCCAAATGTGTTCTATGGGATTTAGATTGGGGCTCTGAGAAGGCCAGTTTAGCTTTTGAACACCCATTTCGTCAAACCACGTCTGTGTAAGCCTCGATGTGTGAATGGAGCAGTTATCCTGCTGGAAGGGAAATGGGCCTTCCCCGAAATGTTGCCATAGAGTTGGGAGTGCAGCATTGTCCAGAATGTCCACATACATCTCAGAGTTCATGTTTCCAATCACAGGAAATAACGGACCCAGGCCAAACCACGAGAAACTTCCCCACACCCTTATGCTTCCACCACCAAACTCAACAGTCGGCACAATGCAGTCACTAAAGAAACGTTCGCAGGGCATCTGCCAAACCCAGACGCGTCCATCCGACTGCCAGACTGTAAAGCGAGATTCCTCACTCCAAAGAACAGTTTTCCACATGTCCACAGTTCAAAGACAATGAGCTCTACACCATTGCAGTCGATGCTTCCCATTCTGTGGAGTGATGCTTGGCTTATGAGCGCCTGCACGGCTATGGAATACCAAGTTTTTTAACTCTCGACGGACAGTCCTGCTGCTAATACTAATTCCTGATGAACTTTGGAACTCCTGAGAACTTCCCACGAACGAGGACCTGCGATTTTGTTTCACTACCCTTTTCAGAGTTCTGCGGCTGCGTTCACCAAGTATTTTCGGCCTACCGGTTCGTTTTCCTGCCGTTTCCCAGCCTCGACGTTTCCACTTCACAATTACATCAATCACAGTAGATTTAGGCTTCTGTAGAATGTACGCAATCTCACGAACTGATTTCCCACAAAGGTGGCATCCCACTATACTGCCACGATCAAACTCACTAAGCTCCTTTGACTTACTCATTGCCTCACAAACGCATAAATACAATCTGACAAACCACTACCAACACTTGTATAGCTTTCAATTACGTATCAAATTGCGTCACTCGCCAGAACCACTTTTTTAAGAGATGTCCGGATACTTTTGGCCAGATAGTGTATACTTTTTTTCCATACCTATATACTAAATCGTCATTAAGAAGCCAGCATTTTCACTAGTATCTTCGCAGTAATCATAATGTTGTATTACATAATCTATTAAAAAACTATATCATATAATTTAACTTTTGCAAATTATCTTAGTAGATGACTTGCAAACTTTGTGATAAGATTAAAACGGACTCGTTTTTAATTATTCAGGACAGAAACATTGCATTCATTGTGTTTCTTCATTCCGGCTCCAAAAATATTTCATGACTTTTCGAACTATCTAAAAAATACGTAATACCGTCAAATTCCTTTTATCATTTGGTTGCAATGTTTCAAAATTTTCATGTGGTTCGGTATTGATTTAATTAAGTAAATTTTACTTACTTTAATTTTAAATTTCAAGTATTATTAATTTAAACTTAAATTTTAAAGTTCGTTATGTTTAAATTAAACATTATTTATCATTGTACACAAAATTTAATATTGTTACCCATTAATGATGCGTATCATACTATCAACCCATTTTGCCAAAAGAAAAGACGTCATTAATTTAAAATATGTTGTCAAATGCTTTCATCGTTATTACTAGTGTTCAAACTTTCAGAAGGAACTGTTTCCGTTATTGTCAGCCTATTGCGGCATTTAGTTACTTCTTTTGATTTGTCGAAATCGATGGACAGTATTGTACTAAATATCTGTAAAAAAGTTTAAATGTTTCAATTAATTTGTATTATTTATATATATATATATATATATATCCCTGTCTTGTTGAATGTTTTTCTGTTTCGGCAGGCTTGGGAGTACTCAACCTTTCTGTTCTGTGGTCTCAACTTGGCCGCTTTCCTTTTCATCTTGTTCGCGTATATCTCAATGTTCTTCACCATCTCCCATTCCAAGATTGGTCTGAGGTCTACTCAACAGTTGCAGGATAGAACTATTGCAAAGCGCTTCGCCTTCATTGTTGGTACAGACTTCTTGTGCTGGGTGCCCATAGTCCTCATCAAAGTCATCGCCATGGGAGGTAATGACTCACCTTATTGACAAACATGATTCAAAATAATTTCGCTTATTGCACTGTTTCAAAATTAGATTTTTACAATGATATTGTAGTGATATAATCTATATAAGCCAGTAACAACCTATGCACCATGGTGTTCATTTTGATGTAGTGGTTAAGTTACTCTGTTTCGAATCCAAAGGTCCCGGGTTCTGTCCTCAGGATAGAACGTGCCACTTCATTTGGTGACCCTAGCTTAACTAAGAAAATCGAAACCTGAACTGATCTGTCGCGGCGCCATCTACCCGCAAAAAAAGAGCAATCCAGGAAAACAATTCGTCAGATAAACGTGATGCACCTCATCCAACACACAAAAAAAACTGGCCACACCCATTAACAACTATATCGTTCGTTCGCCTAACCAACTCTCTGGTAGGGGAGTGTGTAGTTATATAATCTATGTAAGCCAGCAACAACCTCCGCACCATGGTGATAATTTTGGTGCAGTGGTTAAGTTACTCGGTTTCGGATCCAAAGTTCCCGGGTTCTGTCATCCGGATAAGCGTGCCACTTCAATATCTTACGATATATTTCCCAAAATAATACCAATTTTTACTGTAATTTGAAAAATTTATTTTGGTAACGAGCAATCTGTAAGAAAGTAAACTTTCCATACATTGAGAATAACAAAATGCAGAAAGTCCTATGCATGAGGGATTTTCAAAATGATTTTTTTTTCAAATAAACTGACACTATTTAGAGACACATGTAGCTCGATCTGGAAAAAGAAAATGCATCAAATCTGGTATGGTGATGAATGATTACATGAATAGTAGAACTCCGTGGAAAAAAATAAAGCTAAAAAAATCAGTGATAGGGGTATTAGTGGAGCTTTACAATGCAAAAAGCGTAGCAAAAATAAACTAATTATACGCATACAAAATAATAGTTAAATGTTAAGTATTTATTGTTCGCTACATTTAATTCCTTAGCGAGGAATTCGACTTTGAGTTCAATATAACCATCCTTCTCACACGGAGACTATTCCGTGCATTCTGTGCAAATTATTTTCTACTGTTGAACACATGCTATAAGGAATATTCTACACTGGGATATTAAACGAACAATGATTCCCTACCATGTGTACCAACAGTGGTTCCCTACCATGTGTACCAACAGTGGTTCCCTACCATGTGTACCAACAATGGTTCCCTATGATCCAACGATTACAGTTGCAACATGTGTTATCACTTCCTACGCAGGTTTATATCCTGTGATAGCAGAATTGTCTGTTCTTCAAGCTTCTTGGACGTTCCTTTCAAAGTATTAAATGATAAAGCCTCCTCACGCAATTTCTGTGGGGTTCTTATATCACGGAGCTGTGGATAATTAGGATAATATATCTTTACCAATTATTCGCCTTCCGGTACGATGAGTTGCATTTTCATGAGTTAATAGATGCCTCACTTCAGCCTAGAATATTCAGCTGAGCTATCAACATGTTTATATAACCCAAATTACTGGTGTGGTAGTTGTGTATGAAAGCATGAATTTAGATTTGACTTTCATATACCCATGATTTTTTTGCTGATTCTCGGTTTGGCATGGTACAACAGCACCATTAATACCTCTATCAGCTATTTTTGTAAATAATTTTTTCATGGAATCTTACTTTGTATATCATTATTCGTCTTCTTACCAAGTTTGGTGGTATTGGGGTTGTAGATGGAGCTCCAGGTGGCTCTGAATATAGTGTCAGTTTTTTTAAAAAAATCCTCCTATATTTGTTTGTTTTAATATACGTTTGAATGCCCTGTATGACCATGAAAAAACATATTTTTATTTCTGAATGAATATTTTTCGATCCTTACTATCAATTTCGGTACATTCTATGATAGGTTAAATCGTTTTGTTATAGTAATGTATATATATATATAAGCTATCATATTTGAAGCTTTAAAAAATTATAATTTCAATTACATTTGCGAATGTTAGACAGATAGAAAATTTGAATCTGCTGTAATCTGTCTGTTGTGTGTTTAAGTAGACATTTCTGTTCTACAAAAAAGTAAGAATGAAAAAAATCTAATGAAAAAACTGATATGGCAGTATTTTTTAACATTGTTACATACTTTTTTTTCGCTAATTTTAAATACTTTTTTCAGTTGATCTAATGAAATGCAAATAAATGAGAACTGCAATAATGACGTCTGGATATCAAATCACCTTTTAAATAAAACTCTCTCCTGTAATGGATAACCAATAAAACTAATTTAAAATTTTACAACTATTGGATCAGTGCGTTGCAGACCAATATATATCTCTGTTAAATAACCTCTTGCAAATTCTTAAATCAATATAAATGGGGTCAATATACGAAATATTTACGCTTCTTAAATACAATCTGTATTTTTACGATCTCACTGTTAGCTATTGGTTTTTCACTAATAGAAAATATCTTCTCCGATATATATAATATCGGACAAATAATCTAACTCCAAATATTTGAATAATCCTATAACTTAGTTTAAAGTCCTCAAAGCATTTCATTTCATCATTTTACTAGCTCCTTGTTTTCAGTTCCAGTTGTAAATGTCATTCAAATGGATATGGGACTTTAATATTTATTTATTTGCTTACAAGGGATGGTAAACAAATAAATAAGTACTCAATCTCATCCAGAGGGCTTAGAGTGACCAATCGGTTTACTGAGAAAAACAAGAAACAATAAATAGCCAAACGATAGAGTGAAAACGCCTCCCTTCCATAAAGAGAAGACAATAAAAGGTTAAAATGAATAACAAAAATGATGTCCTGCAAAAAAAAAAAAAAAATCCAGAGGTGAGCAGACAATACTTGCATCATAGTCTATCACGGATTTACTGGGAATATTGAAACGGGAAACCAATTTATTGTGAATAATATTGTAGTGAAAAGTAGAATGTAACTCGAAAGGAATAGCTTCTTGGATTGGTTTTACAAGATTAAGTTTGGCAGAATGTGGGCTGTGGGAAACATAAAAAGAAGGATTTCCAAGAAAACTTTTTTAAGCAATTTTCAATGGAAAGCTTGAACTTATGTAGGTAAATAAAGGAAGAACCATGATATGGTATTCAAAGAAATAAGTTGCCAAGAAATGGAAAGAGGGAAATTGATATTGGGATTTCTCATAAAAAATGGGATGGTCTGCTACGTTTGACAATCAATTCCGTAGGAAAGTTCAAGAGACATCAATAAAACTTTTGGAATAATTATTTTTAAAAAAAAATGGAAGCTTGGACAGCAAAAACTTCAAACTCCTCTATGAAAGCTTAAAAAAGCTACAAAATTGTACGATTGTTGTAACTTTTTTAAGCCTTCTTAATATCGAAGTTCAATGCTTGCGATGATTATTGAACAAATTTGATGCTTTTGATGCTTGATTATTTCGACAAATGTCGCAGACCGTTACACTTCATCAATAAAATATTTTGACTTGAATGCTGGTGCTCGTCGCGGACCACTATAAATGCGATGGAAAAGTAATCGGTCTGTACTGTTTGAAGAAATCTTTATTTATGTTTACTACACAGTTACACAAAATACATCTGGCGGCTCTCGCGCGCCCTCTTACGGAGAAAAATAAGAAGGCTTAAAAAAGGTTACAACAGTGATTAAAAAGGTTATTATCGTGAGCTTTAATCTTATTAATCCAAGTTTAAAATATAATAATAGCTACAAGTCTTTTCATAAATAGAAATGTATATATTCTGGCTGTATATGTTAACTTTATTGAAAATCTGTGAATCTTGAAATTTTTTCCAAAGAATAAACGTCGAAACTCTCAGATTTTCAAAGAGGCCAAATTATAGGAGCGCGTCTAGCGAGAGCAAAACTGGCCGAAACGTCACAACTCGTAGGCGTTTCTAAAGGTAAGGTATCTGAAGTCATGGCAGCATACATAAAGCGCTGCTAAACAAGCTCGGCGTAGCAAAATAGTGGACGGAATGTGAAACTCAGTGAAAAAGACCGACGTGTATTGAAGCAGATTGTAATGTCTAAAAAGTGAACAACTATAGGAAAACTGACAAAGAGTTCAATCAGCATCCGGATTTTCCAATGTCAATGATTACAGAAAAAGGCTCCTGTATAAACAGAACATTTAACGCAGAACAACAATTCCCAAGCCCACCAATTCCACTTGTCTACAGTGGAGACACACTCACAAAACCTGATCGATTGATAAGTGGAAGAAAGTAACATGGTCAGGCAAGTGTCCTGTTTCCTACTTTTCCCCAAAAGACTAAAAGTGTAAGTTTGAGGGACACCTGCGTAAGAATATGATTGTCATTATTTCCTTTCAACTGTCAAGCATAGCTGTGGAATTGTCATTATATGGGCAGTCGTGTCGTGGTTTTCTGCTGGATCAATCGTAAACCTGAAAAGAAGGATCACTGTGGAGAACTAAAAAAATGTTTTAGCTGACCAGATCCATTCAGTGATGCAATCTTTGTTTCCTGCAAGAGATGGAACTTTCCATGCAGCGAGATTTGGCGAATCATGGTTTAACAAATACGAGGATAAAGTTAAACGTCTACCTTGACCCCCTCAGTCACCTCACCTCAATATAATTGAACCATTATGGTCTATTTTAGAGTGTTCAATAAGAAGTCGATATCTTTCACCGGCATCTATCCCAGAACTTTCCCAATATCACCATAAAGATTGATATAATATTCCTCTAAATACTATTCACACTTGTATGAGTCGATTCCTAGGCTAGTTCAAGGTGCATAACACACAAAATATGTCCTACAACACACTAATAAAAGATTCTTTATTTATTAAGATGTTTCCATTATTTTGATAACCACGTGTAGGATATATTACATTATTCTTTTCTATGAATGCGTATTATATTGAAAAGCGATACAATCTTAATTCTCGCCAGGTGACATTATTGTACTGCATTAAAGCTGCATTTCTCAAACTAAGGAGTGCGCCCCCTAGGAGGACATAGTAATTCTACAAGGGGATACGAGCATATTGAAAAGTCGAAAACAAAAGATTATTTTAAAAAATTATTAATTTATTGAAAGTTAACGAACAAAATACATTCTGGCATAATAACAAAAAATATATCTATACATTTACACTGATATAATACACTTATAATAGTATCAATACTGCACAATGTACTATATATATATATATAGTTACTTTACAATACTAAAAACAAACCCCGTCTCTGCCAAAATGAGTAACGTACAATTTTGTGAAATAATGTCAAAATCTGTTTGGTGAGCCCTCAGACTTTGACAATTGAGCGTAAGGATCACAAGTTTATTCTTGGTGAAATCTAATAAAACTTGCTGATATGTGCGAAGTGGATTTAGAGTCAAGCGCAAACGAAACCGAGTTTTTGAATTAGAATCTTTTGAAATGCTAAGTTTAACAATATAAAAAAGGCTGGTGGCTTGATGGCTACTAGAGTTGGACCCCACGTGGATATATCTTTACAAGATCCAGCTAAAGGACTTAGCTTCCTCTCTGATCCTAAAGTGAGAAAACAAAACAAAAACAAAGATCCCACGGCCTAGACCGCAGGGTGGGGGGGGGGCTCCCGAATGAGAAAGAAAAAACAGAACTTCACTGCGAGGGTGGTGAAGAGACACCACCAAGCGCGCTGATTGATCAAATTAAATAGGGACGCTTCCCCAACTTCATGTTACACATTTCCGTCCCTTTTCACGAAATCACTCCTACAAATCTCCAATAACCGAGAGAAAAGATGTTACACATCAAAAGAACAGCATTAATAATTACCAAAGACTTCATGGGCTTGCCATATATAAAATTATATACTAAATTAACCCTTATCTTGATACAGTTTATAATTATTCCCTTAACTGCTGAATTAAAGTCACGTGAATCGCTCCCCATTACCACCTACGAATGCAATGTATTGGGAGAGAGGGAAAAGAAAAGGAAAATAAATAAGCATATCCTCTGAAATAAGTAAATCCTTCACAAACACCATAAGGTCCTTTCATTGCATTTCAAAATCTTCGCAATAATTTTACGGATAGCAGTGCACTGAAAAGATCGTACTTCGGAAAGACGTATATAATCCGGTCCGGTGCAATTAATGCTTGGTCTGAGCGAGACGTTTCTATACGCAGATGGCACTTGAGGTTAAAATCGTATTGTAGCTTGAGGTATCCGTCTACCCTAAAACTGTGAATTTTGCCACAAATTGACAATTTTTTTACGATTTTATTTTATGGACCATTTTATAAGCTTTAAAAAAATACCAAGTTTATCATTTTCCGTTTACTAGAACAAGAAATACAAGTGTTTTAGTAAAAGCAGATGTCATTACTTTAAGCAAGATATGTCATACTTTAAAACGCGTTTTACTCGAAATGTGATTTTTTGAAAATAATCAAACGGGGTCAGCGATTGCTAAAAAGGTTTTGAACATAATTAACTGAAATTTTTTCTGTAAGTTCTGTATAATAGTAGAATTGTTTTAACCTTCAGATTTATCAATCACTGTTTTATTACAAAATTTACAGTCCCTTATGTGAATATAATCACGGTCTTTTTAAGCATTTTCATATAGTAACCGAGGTAAAGTGCTCTAGTTTTTGTAAAAAAGAAAATATCTCTTATCCTGAGGTCATTTCAAAATTGAATAATATTAGATAACACATTAGATTGAAAAAATTGAAAATTGTTCGTAAATCTTTGGTGCAGAATGAGCCGCGTTTATGCTATCTTTTTGTCAATTTTTACCTATTTTTTCCCATTTTAGTAATAATAATTTCTTTTTCTCTTCTTAATTTTAGTCTCATTTTTCTTAAAATGCACTAAACGAATCTAAAAATAACAAAAAAATCCACATATCTCCTTTTTTTTAAAAAAAAGTTGTCGCAACCAGTTGGATACCTTAAGTGTTGAAGTGTATTATTGAGTTAAATACATTGTTATTGTATGGAGGAGGGGCGAGGAGAATTCTGATAGAATATTGGGTCGCACATATTGAAACTTTGAGAAACCCTGTTCCAACTGTTATACCAAGTGAGATTTTCAGTTTCATTTACTGTGCAGCAGCCCGTATTGTTCTACACGAAGAGAGTCCTCTTTCACAATTCAGTTTCAAAGCCGTTTTTCAGAAACATTCTACAATTAGATTAAATGCTTAACTTTCAGTACGGTTGTTTTTAAAAATCCATAGAATGCTGAGTTCACCCATTTAAATTCTTACATATTGTTCGGCACAAGAACCATGACTTGACTTAATCCAATGACTGGTTTATTCCACAGGCGTTGAGATTCAGAAAGATCTGTATGCTTGGGTGGCCGTGTTCCTTCTACCCGTGAATTCTGCCTTGAACCCCGTGCTGTATACCCTCACGACGAAGCTGTTCAAGCAGCACTTGGCGAAGATCGTGTACAGCTGCCGAGCCCCTGCCCACGCGGCCAATGATACTTCTGGCATTTCCCTCACCTCCATCTTGCACCACCGTAACTCCAAGAAAACTCTCGTCACCACCTTCTCGGAGGTAAGTATTGTTTTAAATATCTCCCTCCTCCTTCTCCCAACCATTTATTTGATGCCGTTGAGTTTTACAGAAAGAAGTGATGAAAGTAAATTTTTTAAATTATTTTTTTATTTTTACTTGATGTCTTGTAAAACATGAGATAAAATTGTAACGGGTCTATCCGCGAAGGTAAAATTATTCTCTTTAACTGTAAGTTCTATGGAAAACTTTTTTCGGTGAAGAAGACGAGATTTAAGCAAATGAGTACTTCTATTTAAATGTTGGTATTTGTGTATGCGAGGGTGGTCGATGGTTGATAGTTGGCGATTAAAAGCTGATTAAATTGTGATCAAGCTTACTACCCAAGGTCATGTTGTTAAACAAGATATTTACAGAGATTTCAAGCTAGGAATCAAAAACGCTCCGGGATTCAATTTAGTAATTTTAATTATATGTTAGTAGCCTTCAGCCTATGCGATTGCTCTTCCGAGTTATTTATAAAAATACATTTCCTACCTTCAGTTGTGTTGGTTAATTAAGGAAAGAGAGTAATAAAATTGTGTTTAAAAGTTGCTATGGCTGATCTTAGCTCACTCCTCCAAACACAAGGCCACAACCCTTGTAACAAGGGTTGTTACAAGGTGACGTAAATAATCAAATCCTTCTCTGAAATAAATAAATCCTTCTCAAACTCTCTGTCAAGATCATTTTATTGCATTCGAAAACCTCGGAATAGTTTTACTGTTAGCAGCGCAAAAAAATGACGTTACTTCGAAATAACATATGTATACACCACACAAGGGCAGTTAACGCACTAACTTTGCGAGCCGTATATATACCCCTGAGGAAAAGTCTAAAGTCCATACTGCCTTGCAAGGATTCTTAGATGAAGGGGATATATAAATGAAGAATTCTCTGTTGTTTCCTGCGACTACCTTGATGTAAAGTTCACGCGATGACAACGCATTTCTGCAGATACAATATGGGAATGTCTAAGGCCTACCTTAGAGTTTCGGCATACCGAGTGAAACGGAATTCAAGTAAATAAATGTGTACTTATTTATTTATTTATGTGTTTTTGTAAAATAAAAAAATATTCACACAAAGTATAAGAATTTATTTACAGTCGACCCTCGATAATTCAAAGTTGGAAGGACCAATGAAACACTTCGTATTATCAAGAGTCCAAATTATTAAGAGGGTAAGGAAAAACTCCCAAAATACACAGAGAGATTTCTTTTTAATGCATTTAAATTTGAAAGTATGTAATAAAACAAAAATTTTGTACGTATGTGTAAAATTAATTTAAAGTATTTTTAAAAAGTACATATTATATACAGCACATTATACAGAAGTTAAAAGTCTTGTATTAAAAGAATACGTTTATGTAGTAAAATAAATTATTAAAAGAATACATACTGCACATAATTAATCTTTTTTGACGAAAAAAATCTGTTATCTTTAAAAATATGTTAAATCCTTTATCGGTTCCCTCAGACACTGTCCTTAACACCATCGTTCTTCAAGGCAGGATCCAGTTCGGCCTATGCCCTATTTGGTGCCACATGCCCTAAGTCACATAGATGAGTTAAAAATCATCATGTCCCTGGAAGCAAAATACACAATCCTACGCATCTCTTCTTTACAATAGCGGACCACCCTTTCTGAATGCATCTGTAGAAAGGCCCCGTGTAAAATGAAAGATATGGATGGCTGACAACAAGTGCGGTCGATCTATTGTCCACTTGAAGATGTAAAACAATAAAAGTGTCTTTTTGCTTGAGGAACCGGAAAGCACAAAGAAGGGATGGCAGACAGATGGTCATCAAAGGAACTACGTTACAGGGTAGACACGCTGAGACAATACAACACAAAACATGTAAGACCTGTTTGCTACAGGACTCTGCGTGATGGTGAGTGTTCGAATTCTTGAGAGCTATGTAAGATAACTTCGAATTATCGTGTAATGTAATCAAGTTTTACTTCGAAATATTGAGTGTATCAAAATGTATTGTTTTATTTCGAAATATCAAGAGTTTTCCTAGGGGGGCGAGCATATGCTTCGAATTAGCGAGAGGTTCGTATTACCGAAGGTTTGAATTAGCGAGAGTCGACTAAATTTATTTTTTTGAGATTTGAAGAATAATATTAACCAGTAATTATTTATCATGCATAAAAAACATGTTTAATTAATTTCATTTTCTTTGCCTTAATTTAGACGTGAACTTCTATATTTTACTTTACTTATATATATATATATATATAATATATATATATATATATATTATTTCAATCGTATAAATTATTTTCTTTTGAAAACAGTGCTTGATGCAAAATTCTTTGTTGTGACTTGTAAATTTCAAATAAAAATAAATTTTTTTAAAAAAAATTGAAAAGTCAGAAACACACACACACAAATAAAATTTTACGAAAATAAGAGTGCATGAAATTTTTACTTGAAAAAAAACTCGTGCCTAAGAAGTTTTTAATTCAAAATTAAGCTGGCATCACCGACCTGAGCGTGACGATTCACTTGCATTTAATCTTCAATAAAACGTGACTAAAGAAGTTTACATTTCAAAAATAGAAATGGGTTATCTGAAATAACATGAGAGAGTTATAGGCAATGGACTTCATAAGTTTGTACCGTGGTCAAATAAGGAAGAGGGCATTTGAGCTGGCACCTAATTTTCCAGACTTCCACACAATACTCGTTTGAGGACCTTAAATCTTTGCAGATTTAACATGCATCATCCCCTCTTCACAGTGGGTTTTAAATGTTTTCATGGGTCTAATCCATGACTCGACAGAGTGACAAAAACCACCAGTTTGTGACATTGACTATTTTTCTACCACCTCCACAAATAAGCGATTCAATACTGTTGCAGAAAAATTGCTGGTTACGTAATACAGATTGGTCCTGAATTCCTGGTACAAACTTTAAGTGAAGGACATTGTAACTATCATTTACTGTACAGAAATGTATGGGCTCAAGTGGACGCCGTGATGCACAAACACAAAAAAAAGAGACGAAAAGGAAAGACAAAGTGTTTGTTGAAAGCGTCGTTGACTAGTACAATGTTTACAATAACTGTTCGTAACTGTTCAGCACATGAGCTATGAAGTCTAGCTGCAGCCCACATTGCTATACACTCATTGGCAGTCGAAGATAGTCTACGGGGTTCAAAGCTTGTACTAGCTGAAAATGGAAGAGGTGTAAGCGATTTTCGTTTTAACACCTACAAACAGTCAGATGATTTACATTTACGTGTTAAACAACAGCTCTTGAACTTGTCTCGGGTCTATAAGTCACAACGTCCAAGATACTTTCTTCTAGGCTTGGACTGCGTATACCTCTTCGTTTGGCAGCATAATGTCTGGTGTCGTGGAACGAGGGTGTTTCACAAAGTTGACGATGGAAAATCCGGAAATCCGGATCCCACTGGAAAATCCGGCATTTGTCGATCAGGAAACTGCGCTTTTAGCACAGCTCTGCAGTAACCATTTGCATAGCCATACATGTAATGCACTTTCAGCATACGTAAAGTCTCTGATCGTAGACGTCTGCACGATTGCGAATGGCGTTTTCCCCTACTAAGATGCATCATTTAGAACTGAACCTGGAACTATTGCCCCCTACCGGCAACGCAACCAACTGATAAATCCATTTATCTTTCCTTTTATTCCCCAATTTTTCATCTCACCGTGTTACTTGCGCCCACACATTCCTACACAATAAATAACTGTTACAATGTCCTGTATCTACCGTTAAATTTGTACCATAAATTCGGGACCACACAGTATAAACAATATTCAAAGATCCTCCCTAATTTAAGATGACGATAAAGCGTAGCTGGAAAATTCAAAAAAGTTACCATGTTTTTAAAAAAATACCACCCATCACCACCAGTTGTTTAACGTATATCACGAAAATATATATCTGGAACGGTGTTAAATATTCTTAAAATTTTTCAGTTTTTAAATTATTTAAAATAAATATATAAAAATAATTTTTCCTTTTATTTCTGTGGATTACGATTAAAATGGTTTATAATTGGGAACTAAGGCACAAGTAATGGTCAATACAAATAACCTTTCCCGAAGGAAAATCTGTATTCATCAGTAAATGTGAAAACCTCAGTAAGATATTCATCAGAACGAAAGGACAAGGACTTTATTATTTACGTATATGTGAATGAATACATTTATAAATTATACATATATTTAAATACTTGGATGATTTTGGGTATAAATCACGAATCAGTGTGATATATGTCCTTATTGAGCCAAATAGTGAGGTTGAGTCAAATGAAATCTGTCAAGGTACAAAGTTCTCATATTTACAGAGCGCAAATGTGGAGAAAAGGTGTCGACTCAAATGTAATGTTCATCATTGTCGCCTGTGTATGTGGTTCAAAATTATAGGCCGTACTAGCTATGAAAAGTGTCAATTTGAATGGGACAGAAACAGTCAACCAGAATGTTTAATAAGCATAAATATTTAATCAGTTGTGTGTTGTTCAATATCCTTACTAACCTTGTCCACGAAGTCGAATTGGTAAACCTAAAGCAACATCAGCGGTCTTTGAATAGGTACCGACGGATTTATTCTAATTTAATTCCTGCATTTAATTTTATTAATGCGTTCTGTATAGCGAGAAGTTTAAAGTTTATGGACAAAGTTCATGATGGTCGCATGATAAATGTAATATTGTGTGTGTTCTCCATTAGGTTCAAAACAAACATTAGACTTTTTCTTTTTATTCTACTCATAAAGTTTGTCGTGGCCCAGTCCTATCTTGGACTGAGCTCACATTGCCCGACGCGCCTGGTGTAGGAGGAAACATATCATCACCAACAAAAGCCATAACAATAATTATTTATTGAAGACAGACAAACACAATTAACAAGCACAAAATCAATCTATAAGTGGAAACCTCGGAGTGATTCTCTAATACCTAGATTAATCCTGATACTCAAATCTAACATTCAAATCTAATATTCCCGTCTAAATAATCTCAACTATCAGAATTGACAAGGAGACGAACTCTTGCTAACCTCAGGTCGGTACTTAATTTAATTCCTTTGATTCCTTTAATGATTAATCTAATACTTTACTATAATACAATCAAATACGCGCTAAGCTTGTTGAAGTGATCCGTAGACGATACTTACATTTAGAGTTTGGCAATTCCTTCTCTCTCTCACACTAACATTTACGAAATCTAGACTTTATATAGTCGAATTAATTAGCATGTAACTATCTCGTGTTTTTCCCGAAGAGGCTGTGAAATAGAATAAATGCTGGCCCCAAATTTACCCAAGAGGATTAGTTTGGAAATTCACGTCGGATAGCCCCGTCACAAGTTTATAGAAAATTTCAAATTTGATAATAGAGTAAAATAATCAAGTGGTAAAATTGTTCAAAAAGTTCTTCATAGTTAAAGTATATTATAGTTTTAACTAACTAAAAAACACCCTTTTATGAATAATAGAACTAAGTTGTAACTTAATCTTTTAATCACCAAATCTGGGAATAGGATCTGAATTTAGTCGCCAGATGCGAAAGGGGATCTAAATATGGCAAATCGTTAATCCTGATGACCTTGGCAATGGAACAAAATTATGAAATTATTATATTGTAATCGGTCCTGGACAAGTGAGCAAAATTTCGAATATGACCCTTTAAAGTGGATAAAAATGGAGATCAAAGATTCCGTTAGATACAAGTGAAGCTTATAAAAGAGTGTTAATAACCCTATATCAGCGTTTCGCAAACTGTGGGGCGCGCCCCCCTTGGGGGCGTGATAACTCTATGAGAGGAGTGCGAGCGTATTGAAAAGTCTAAAACAAAGGGTTATTTTTTAAAAATTATTAATTTACTGAAAGTATTCAATATACACAAAAAATAAAATACACATTTACACTGATATAATATAAGTACATCAATACTACACTACGCATTTGAAAATTAATTTAACAATACTAAGTTAAGAACAAGTTTAATAATTCCCAGTGACGGTTTCTCTATTGAGCGCTTGGGGCGGGCACCCAGGGATCAGGAGGTGCCTAGAAGGGCCTGGATAAGCTGGACTTGACCACATTTTTTGGTTATAAATTTCGATCCTTCAATGCCAAAAGAGCCTATAGACCTTCTGCGCCCAGGGCCCAAAATGATCCTAAATCGGCACGGTAGTGACCCCATGGTCTTGTAAGACATATACAAAATTATATACAAAAATTAACGCTTATCTTGATCATTTGCTCGGTTTATAATTAATCCCAATTCGCTCACAATGCCACCGTACACACTGTCAAGGTCTTTTTATTGCATTCCATAGCCTTCGGAATAATTTTATGGATAGCACTGCCCAGAAAAGATCATACTTCGGAAAGACATATATATACGTCCAAGGAAAATAACGCTTTGGTGGAGTAAGAAGTTTGGATACACCGTTGCCACTTAAAAGGATTAAGTTGTATTCTAGCTTTATCATCAAAGTATAGTATAATTGAATTCAATACATTGTTATAGTTTGGAGGGAGTGGGGGCGCGATGGAAATTATGATTGTATATTAGGTCGCAAATATTGAAAGTTTGAGAAGCACTACCTTATATTACACTTGTATTTTTAAATCAAGTGCATTTTTGTTTACCTGAATGCATTATTACTATTGATAAATATGTACTATTTAGAAGAAAATTTCTGAAAAAAAAACGAAAGTTGGCAACAACGAAATACATGAACAGATTGACTGGAAACACATGCATCTATCATGTGGCTATGATATTGCAGGAGCTTTGGAATTTAATAGGTAGAAACACATTATTGCATTTATCATATAACTATGACGTCACATGAGTTTATGGCCTGGATGCCTGGAAACACGTGATTGCGGTTATCACGTGACTTTGACATCACACGAGTTTAAAAAGAGTATTTTAATGTTTTTATTGCTAAATGATGCAGTATTTTAGTAATATTATTTGAAAAATTTTTAATGAAAATTATGACTTAAAACGTTTTTAACAACAGCATATTCGAGTGAAATTTATTATGACTAAATTCCATATTTCTTTAGTCATTTTATGGAATCTATGAATGTGACTTAATATATTTTTGATTATTTTAGAGAGACCACAATTCTTCAAACCGGACATCTCTACTTGTTCCAGACAGTCCAGCAAGCATTCGAGCGGTCAACTGCACTCATAAAAGAAAAGACTTTCCTTCTTACTTGAAAGAAGATATGATTTAAAGTTGGATTTAAAAAAAAGAACCTGTGTTCACACACACATACCGAAAACTGTAAAGATTCATCTATTCAACAGTGAAACATTTTACTTCGAACAAAAATATGAAACTTTATGATAAACAAGATGATATTTCGACATTTTAAAAATATTCCCGTAATGAATAACATTCGGGAGTATCTTGAACAGTTCACCTTCTAATAACTCTGTCAACATCTAATTGTGCATGTTTAGCTGTTCTGAAACTGCTGCAAGTTTCAGGAGATTGCTTAGGTATTATTCTGATATTTTACTTCGAAACTTACTACACGTCATCAGTTATTTATTGTACATAAGTATGACTATTTATTTTTATTTAGATATATTTGTATATATTATTGAATGTATTGATGTATTTTAATATTGAGGAAACTAATGATCGGAAATCGAAATAGTTTTATTCAGTATTAAAAATATATAGTATTGTTAAAGGTATTCAACTGTATTGAGAAAGTTGGAATTTCAGTCAAATCCTATTTTGATCCACACCTTCATTTATTGCGAACTCTGCGTATTACTATCTACGCATTGGACTAGTCCAATACGAAAATATGGCTGCAGATGTAAAATGGAATAGCTGATTTTTCTTCTTTGTAAAAGGTGTTGACCACATTCGGATTTTACTTGGAATTCCAATTAAAACATCAAAATTTATTAAATATTTTGGTTAAAGAATTTTGCTTTAAAAAAATTGCCTTTCGTTGAGACTATGACTGCTTGAAAATAAATTGTGGAAATCTAAATTTAGACGAAACATCTTTTTACAAAAGGTTAAATCAGAAATTTAAATACGTCTCTTGCAAAAAAATATTTAAAAAAATTTAAAAAACTCAAAATATATATATAAATTTAAAATTTTTCAAAATTTCGTAAAATTATTTATAGTAAAATTTTTAGAAATATACTAAAAATAAATGAATTTATGTAATTTTAAAGTTTAGATATGAGCGAGAAATTCTTTACAGCATCTATTTAGCCTTGGGAATTATTATCCTCATATTGGACAATCCAGTACAGAAAAATTAGGTGCTGGCGCGATTTAGCATAATTTTATTGCCTGAAATAGGATGTTTCTTCAAGTTCTGTACATTTATATAAAAATAAATCTCTTCTTTCTTTTTAATGGACAGATTTTTATGAAAAATTCCAATCATACAATGAACCAATTTCATCAAATAAAAATGCATCGCTAATAGTAGAGGACCGTTCCCGTCTAATTTTGAACACTATTGTGCATTGTGTTGAACACTATTGTAATAATGGCAGCATTTGAATTTTTTTAAAAAAAAATTGTGAAGATGATAGAGTCTATGGTCGTAAGGACCCAAATATATTCAACTCTGTGATGAATTACCCAAAATTTTAATCCCATGTGAATTTTTACAATTAATATGGCAGGTTTTAAGCTAATGCACATGCCAAAAAAGTCTTTCAGTGTGCAAAAAAATCCTACTTACGAGCGCATGTGAATGAGGAAAAGTAGGACATTAGCACATTAAAAGTTCAAAATATATTGTAATGTAAATGGAAAAATCATATTTTCAGATAAAAGGCATTCTATGTAATTTCGTATGCCTAATTGAATTCTCATTTTTCTTTATTGCATCGATAAGCCTGATTTTTAGTCTGATAATATATATATATAGTTTATATTCATTTTATCTGATAGATAAATGTTGATATTTTTTAAGCAAGTAATATTAATTTCCTCATCATTATTACGAGTATTTCATTTAATTTAGCTGATATTTTCTTTCCTTTTTTTTTCTTCCTGTGAGATTAAAAGATAGAAATAGAAGCACATTTTCAAGGACGTCTTATGGCTTATTTAGGGCCTGGGCCCCTACTACTACCCCTACTCACTCTGGGCCCCTTCATAAATGCAAGCTCCCGCATATGACCCTTAAAAGTAGATATACGTTGTCAAAAACTCTTATAAACATTATCCCGAAAAAAAATAAGAATTCATGACTTACAAATCGCACAAACCGGCTGGATCGACTGCAACCTCTTGAAAAAATGGGAAGTCTGGCGATTGGCCTGGACGATGGTCATCACATGTCGCCAGTTGACTTATCGTCCGAAATTCACAATTTTTCGGAGAATGCAACCGAAAATATAACATTTGGCTGTCGAAATTATTCGAATCGTGATCTTTTTAAAGCTGGGTCTAGAACGAGACAAGGCCCCCAATATGGCCGAGGCCCTGGACCCATGCCGTAAGACGTCCCTGCACATTTTATAGTCACTTTGAAACTTCTATAGTGAATCAGTTAGTTAACTGGGAAGATTATTATTCACACAACTAGAGTTTTTATTATATGTGTAATTTCTTCCAGGAGTTTTTTTTTATTTCTTCGAGCTGCTTGAATATGCATTAGATGATGAGCTCGATTTTTAACTCAGCAGTGAGATCAACAGATGTTCGCTAGTTTCTTAGAATCATAGATATTTTGCTTTATATGTCATCAAATGCGGTGCTGCAATGTTCACCATTTTGTTATGCATATTCTGGTGTATGTAAGAAAAAGTAGATTTTTTAAAAATAAATACATATTAAAATAATTATTTATCTATTATACAAATTTAAAAATTAATAAAAATATGAGAGTGTTAGTCTGAACTTCTTTGTGTTGGGTAGTATCTTTAATTAGTTTAAAAATAAAGTTCTATATTTTCAATTTTTAGCTCATGATTTTATTAGTTGTTTTAAGTTTTACTTGTTACACGGCCCTTCTAAATGAGTGTTTTAATGCGGTTTAGTATCAGATTAATCAAATCAAATATTAGAAATTCTTGGAAGATTGTAATCATGCTCAAGTTTTATTCTGTGATTTTTTCCTTTTATTAGATTTTTAAGTAGAACACACACAAAAGGTTTCATTTTTGTGTATGGATATTTTGATAAAATAAAACCAAATCGAGTTTTTTTTCAAACAAAAATGAAGTAAAATTTTCATTTAATATTTATTTTAATTTGGTTGGATTTATATACCGAGTAGATAGCACATGTGTATATATATCAATGGGGCCGATTCATTGCCAGAGGGCGCTGTGATCGTTTGCCGATTGTAACGTGATTATCAAGTAAACACACACACACACACAATAACAGCTAATCGTATTATACTATTGGTTGTGTGCTAATTGTCGATTTTGCTGATATTCTAGCTTTATATTCTTTAAATCTTTTTAGTACTCTAAATATTCTTAATGCATTTTCTAGTCATTTGATTTCGTATAGTTATTAAATATATTCATAGTTTGGCACTTACGTATTATCGCAACCTATTTGCCAATTTAGTGCGTGAGACACGTAGGAAATCGCGGTTGCCAACATGACGAGTCATTATTAGAGTTGGTGATTGTTGAGTTAATAAGTAAGTACTCAAAGCTCTTTGGGTAGATGGTGGCTCGAAAAAACAAAGTTTGTAAGAATTCAATTTGTTTTTAATGTTCTGTAGGTGAAAATCTGATTCCTAAAGCATACTTCTTCAAAATGACTGGAGCATGCTGATGAATAGGTAGCTGATTTGAATTTCTTTCAACCTAAGTTTTGTATCCACTTTTTTAAAAAACATGGATTCAGTGGAAACCGAAAAAAACTTTTGGTCCTACTGTCAGATTTTTCTTTTGATTATGACAATTTTGTACGCTACAATATTTCAATTTGTTATACGATAACAGATGAAAATCCGAAAATGCCGCCAAAATACTTATCGAATCAAACACGTGGGAATTTGTTGAGCGTATTGTCATGTGATTATGATGTCAGATTAATCGAGTCCGTAGACACTAATTAAAATGTGAAATAAAATAAAACGAAAATTGCATGCAAAATAATCTGCATAATTTATACTTTGAGAAAATATTTTTGCACTAAAATATTTTATTTTTATTGTATATAAGGAAACATTTCTTGTTTTTTTTGGGGGGAAAGCATTCATGACATTAAAGACATATTTAAAATCGTTTCTGAGAAAAATTCTACATAAATAAAGATTCATTATACATCAAAAACAATTACATTATATTTTTATATTATTTTATTTATTCATTCATTGCTACTCCCAAAGCTACAATTACTTGAAGGGTAAAAACTAACCAATTATAGCGCTTTTTTTTAACTAGTACATCCATTAATAAGCGTCTAAGTTTATATAGTATTCTCTGGTAATTAAAATAGTTTTCGAATAATATACTTTTTCGAGGGAAAAAATTGTAGGAATATATCCACAACTTTAATCCAACGGGGAAAGACAAACTATGGAAGCATGAAAGCATATACAGGCGACTCTCGATAATTCGAAGTTGAAGGGATCATTGGAGAACCTCGAATTGCCAAGAGATTGTATTATCAAGAAAGTAAGAAAACACTCCTGGAATTTTTTTTAAAAATATATAAATTTTAAACTATGTAATGAAATATCAATTGCACTTATGAAAAAATTACTTTAAAATATTTTTAAAAGTACATGTTATATAGTATAAATATTATACAGAAGTTGAAAGTCATGTATTAAAATAATACATTTATATAGTAATTCTCGAACAGGACTCTTTTCCGCACCACCAAATTTCTTCCATTTCTCACTGGAAATAAAATAATTTCGCACCCGGTTCCCTTAGAAACTGTTTCGAACACTATTGGTTCTTCATGGCAGGGTCCAGTTCGGCCCGTGCCCTGTTAAGTTTCACATTCTATAAATCACACAGATGAGCCATAAATCGTTATGTCAGTCCGACACAAAAAACACAATCTTCGCCTGAAGAACCGGCAAACACAAAGAAGGGACAACAGACAGATGGTCATCAAAGAGGCTACGTTACAGGGGAGACATGCAGAGACAATACAACACAAAACATGTAAGATCCAACCGGTTTGCTAGAGGACTCTACATGATAGTGTTTCAATTATCCAGAGTTTTATTAGATCATTCGAATTATCACGGGTTGTATTCTGGTCGGACACATATTTTACTTCGAAATATTGAACGTACCAAAACCCGTTCCTACAACCTGTTTACTACAGGACTCTAGATAGTGTTTTACAAGATAACTTCGAAGTATTGCGTATTGTAGTGTGGCCAGCCACAGATTTTACTTCGAAATATTGAGTATACCAAAACATATTGTTTAGTTCGAAGTATCAAGAGTTTTTCTAGGGACTGAGCATATACTTCGAATTAGCGAGAGGTTCGTATTATCGAAAGTTTGAATTAACGAGAGTCGACTGTATATAGACCCGTTTCTACTTTTCTCGATACTTTGTCATAAGACATAAAAGCAACAAAAAAAAAATAGTTTAAAAGGTCATTATGTATTAAATACCTTTGCCTAAAATTTTAGAAGTTTCCTATAAACAAGTTTCTCTTCTAAAAAGTAAAACAATGTTTTCATTTTACATATAATTTTCTTATTAGTCTATTTTCGTAACGGCTTTTAAATTCTTTATAAATTAACTTTAATTTCGTAAGTGGCGAGTTTTTCTGTGTCTTAACAGCACATTTCAGTATAAAAACTGCTTTATTGTTGACCTCATCATAAATGATTACGTATCTTATATTTTAAAACCAATTATTATTTAGTCTCTGTATGATAGGCGAATAAGAACTGAACAATACAGAAACTTTTCTATTTTAGTTTAATAAATAATTGCATCTTTTGCGCACAATTTTAAATATTTCATTGGAAGGATTTTGAAACTTTATAGTTTCAAATTTCACAATTGAGAAGGAAAAAAAAAATGAATTCTAGTTTATACGAATAAAATTAGACACGATAATATATTTCATAGCACTGATTAGCCTTTTTATATGAAAATAAGTATTAAATAAAAACTACTAGACCACCATTCTTCCTCAAATGATAAAACTAAAGATTTATATCATCCTTAAAAGATCTCAAATCAAAACATATTGTATGTTATGCTATTCAGACTGCAATAGAACGCATTTTATTACTTTGAAATCGCCATTTTTATTATTTGCGACCTAAATTTTTAAAGTAGGAGAGAAGTATAAAAGGGCATGCACTGAAATTCTTACGTAGGATTTACAATCTCAAGTGAGAAATATAACTTTTAAAATCATTATGGTTCTTTAAAATCACTATAATTATTTACTATGCTTCGTACGTATGCAAATTCGATTATATTAATATTTATTATAACGCTATAATTGCATTTGTCTTCTTAATTTATCGGCTTGTTTGCAACTGTAAAGAAATGCTATTTGCTTAAGGAGCATGAATTATATTCTTTTCCATATAAGAATATTGTTTACAGTTTTGTTTAATAATTCATGAATTTTGAATGTATGCGTCGTTCAATAATATAAAATATTCATTTTTCTATATTTTATGCATAAAAAGACACAAACAATGATATAATTTGTCTATATTTCAGATATCTACATATCTAGAGAGAATTTTTTTAAAATTATTTATAGCTATTACTGCCTCACATTCATTTCATATATAGTTGACAGTACTTTCTAAATAGTTCATTTTCCTGTAAATAACACAGTTTAAATTTGTTTTGAAATATGAAATCCAATGATGATGTTTTCGTCTGCTCTAACTTTTTACATCTTTTTTTTTATCTAAGCTGCTCCATTAAAAATAGTATTTCGAAGTATTTAGATTTAAGTGTATATTTTTGTTTAAAATGTACGCGCGAGTGCATGTATAATTTGTTACATCTTAAGATAATTCTTAATGGAAAAAAATATTTACGCATTTAAGCTATGTGATTTAAATTTATTTAATAAAAATGTGTGTTTCAGTTTCATTGTGTTTCTTTATTATTGGGCCGCTCATTTTATGTTATAATAGGAGATATTTGGCTATAACGCAAATAACTATAATGGGAAAGTATTGTAACAAAAGAAATATATTTAACTTTTTTTTTGTACAATTTATTTTCTATACAGGCATTTATCCTAAAACCCTCTCAAAGTAAAAACAACAATAAATTGAAATTACTTTAAAATATTTGTCAATAGATTCATTATATACACTGCTGGACACACAAAATGCAACACCAAGAAAAAGACTAGAGATATATCACAGATAGTCCAGGCATATTAGTCAAAAATTATGGTCAACTGCGGAATGAGAGATAATAAGCTGAAAATTTGTACAGACCTTTATTTTGTCATTCTAAATGTTGTCTCAAAAGTCTCATAAAATCTCGTGTCCGCGTCTTGATATTCAAGGTCAAAGGTCAAGAAAATCGGGTTTTTTTTTCAAATATCTCGTTTCCTATGACTTTAATGCTATTTACATTTATTATAAATATTGTAGAGAATAAAGTTTTCTATAACTTTAATTGAAACATTTTTTTATACATCAAACCGTTTTTGAGATAGAGGGCTCTGAACGCGGAGCGCTTAACTATCTACAGCATAACGCAAGGTCAACCGTTAGTCACATGATATAATACGCCGTGTAAAGTCTATAAACCTTAAAAATATTTATAGTTACAAACATTTGGCATTTTTATTAATTATTACATTACCTTTTTTAATAGTTTTCCTTAATCAAGTATATTTTTTTAATAACCCTCATCTGTTCGTAGAATATTTCATCGTTTCCTGTTGGAGAATGGCTTTCTGGAAAAGCTCACTAAATATAATAAGGATTTTTCTACTTCTCAGGTTATGTTTCTTCCTTTTATTGATCATCCTGCCAGTGACGTTGACACAATTTATACTACTTTACATTGTGCTGCAAATATTGCCAAGTTACATGGCCAAAAAACGTGTTTAATTACTTTTGATCAAACTCTCTACTCTAAAGCTCGTGAAATAGTTGCTGCATCAGATGCTAACTCAGAATTTTGTAAGATAGTTATTAAGAGGATTTCATATGCTCATGTCCTTTCTTGGATCTATAGGATATATACGAGTCGTATAATGGACGGAAGTGGACTCAAAAAAGCTCTAGGTAAAATATATGCTACAAATTCAGTCGATAAAATGTTGAATGGTTACGCTTATTCAAGAAGTATCAGAGGTCATACATTATTACGACTTGTATTATCAATGATGATCTTCGAAGACTTTAAGATTGAAGATTGTGTGTTAACTGAATAAATCAATTGCCGAAATATTTTCTATGAAGGGGTTGAAGAGTGTATAGGTAACTCAAACTTATTTATCGATCCATTTCAGAATAAACTGAATGAATTAAAAGCTCGATGTCCTACAGCACAATTATGGGTACAATATTTCGAAATGGTATCAATAGCACTCCACTTCATTCGCGCTGAAAGAATGGGACTTTTAAAAAGCATCTTAATGCTGTACGAAGAATGCTGCTGTATTTTCATGCTAGTGGTCATTTTTTGTATGCGAAGTCTGCACATTTATATCTTCAAGATATGATTGATTTCTAAAATACAATGGATGGACAGACCTTTAAGAACTTTTAAAATGCATTCTTCACCGTGAAACGAACAGAGAAATTTTATTTTGGTACATGGACAGATATGGTTATCGAACAGAGTCTAATGAAATCTATAAAGACAGAAGGGGGAGTATCTCGCTGTCGAAGTACGCAAGAAAGTGCTTTATGTAAATGTGCTTTTGCTATGTATGCTACAAATACAATTTGTGAGGAGATGGAGAAGTTATATACCATTTTCTTTAAGCTCTACTGAACAACACGTTAATGCTAAGGATCCAAGAGTAAAAAGAGATAATACTGGTGTAAATAAACTAGTTGAATGGTTTACACTTTATAATTTCTTTCTAAATACGCAACAATTGGTATCTTTAGCTTCTGTAATGGTTAGGAATGATAAAATTAATTGTCCCAAAGCCCATGAAATCGGATTAGAATCATTGGTAAAGATAACTGGTTTAAAATTTAATGAAATAAAGTTAAAACGATCCGATAAGGTTTTACCGCTTTCGATTGTCAACAAATCTGTCAAAATTAAAGGTTGTAGAGTTTCAATTGATCTATTGCTACTCTTCCAAACAATAACTGAAAGCAAAAGTTTGAATTTAATGTTCAAGAATATCTCCAATATGAACTAAGTCCATATCCATCTCCTTTATTTGATAATTATGGCACGTGAAATACCAAGAAAGCGACATTATGTGACAACATGACCCCTGTCGATTTCGACTTCGATGAAAATAATGTAACGTACATTATCGATGGTGGGTTTCTTCTCCATCGCGTCGTATGGAGTAAAGACGATACTTTTTCGATAATTTTAGATAAATACGTAAAATATTTACAAAAACATTATGATTCTAAAATTGTAGTTGTATTTGATGGATACTTGGACTATAGCAAAAACATAAAAGCAATGAGACAGCTAAGAACTGCTGCTTTATCAAAATCGAATGAAGTTTGTTTCGACGAAACAATGATCGTATCAATTAGCCAAGAGAAATTTTTGTCAAATCGATGTAATAAAAAATATTTTATTAACATGTTGATTGGAAAATTAGAATTTGTTGATATCACTACAAAACAGGTCAGAGATGATGCAGATGTTCTTATCGTAGAAACAGCTATTGAAGAATCGGAACATTACAGGACTGCCGTCATAGTAGGAGAAGATATTGATTTGCTCGTCATTTTGATAGGACGTATTCAAGCACATTAAGAAGAAGTGTTCTTTAAAAAAGTTGGCAAATGGAATGTTAAAAGTCAAAAATATTCTTCCAAAAGTTTTGATAAATATCCTGATTGTAAAAAGCACATTTTATTTCTGCACGCATTTAGAGGCTATGATACAAAATCTGCATTTTTTAAAAATAGAAAAAAAATTTCGTAAGAATATTAGAGAATGTTCCGTATTTAGATCAACTAGTTCAAGTAATCCAAGAAGAAAACTGTCCTGTACAAACATTACATGAAAATGGAGTATGAGTCTTGTTGGCGATATACAATGCTCCAAAATCTGAGAACGCGGTATTGATAATCTTCGTTACACTCAATTCATCAAGTCAACAAAGCTCTATAAACCGTGCAGTTATCCAATCTTCCACCAACAAGTACAAAGGCTCATCAACACATCAGCAGTGTATATTATCAAGTTCAAATTTGGTTAGGTAATGATTTAGAACCCAGGAATGGATTGGATTCTGCTGAATGAATTCTTGGAATCTATTACGACAATATCACGCATGCTCTAGATCAGGGGTCGCCAAAGTGTCTATATAGACCCTAGGGTCTATTTAACAACAGTATGGGGTCTATCTGACCCAAGGGTCGAATGGGGGTCTATTGGGACTCGAAGGAAAAAACAGTTCTTAATACGCAAATCACACATATCTAACTGCGTACGTAAAAATTTAAAATATTTTTATAATTGACTTAATATTATATTCTTTATAGAAAATAAAATAATAAATAAGAAAACAATTAAAAACTTATTAAAAATTTGACAATACATAAATTTTGGACTAATATAAATATAAAGCAAAAATATGTGAAACTTTACGAGATGGCTCAGCCATTTATGCTGGCGTTTCCAAGTTCGTATATGGTTGAAGCCGGTTTCAGTCACGTTAATTCAATTTTAACTAAAAACAGAAATAAATTAAATGTGGAGCTTCGAGGGGATTTACGGTTAAAATTGACTAATTTCGAACCCAATATAGCGAACCTTGCCAAGAAACACCAGGCACACTCATCTCATTAAGAAGTAAAAAATCTGTAGCTACTTTACTTACTGTTTCTGATTTATTAAAAATTTAGACTAATATATAGTTTTATTTTAATTACCTGAAAATTACAATTGTGGGGGTCTATGGAGATTTCGAAAAATTATATAGGGGGCGATGATCAAAAAAGTTTGGCGACCCCTGCTCTTGATGAATTACTCAATACAGTATTTTGCAACTGCAAAAATGTTCGTGGTTCAAGCTGTGGATGTAGGAAGTCGGGGTTGCAATGTTCTTCCGCTTGTTGGCCAGTATAACGGGCAGGCTTGCTTCTATGCTTTAAGACACGAGAGCGATCTCTATGAAGATTGTACTTTTGATCCCGAAATCCTTCTAAATTTGGAGACAAATACCCTTCACAACGAAAATAATGAGAATGAATTGGAAATGTTCGAGTGACCGGAAGACAATGAAGAAGAGGAAGAAAGAAAAATAACATTCATGTGTGTGTGTGTTCGTCTTATTATTAAAATTTTTGTGAAACCTCTTCACACATCCTAATTTTGATTGCAATAATTTTCTAAAACGATAATTCTAAATAAAAATATAATTAAAAATTGCTTGCTTTATTTTTTTTCACTACTTTAGCTGTAATTAGTATATATAATAATAGAATATAATTAAAAAAATACCTTAAGCATATCTGTCAACAACTTTTGAACTACGCAAAAATGTAAGTGTTATAAAAGAAATAAATACTTGCTGAATGAAAACTATTAATAAATGTAATATAATAATAAATAAAAAAATGCCACATTGTTGTAACTATATATATTTTTGAGGTTTATAGACTTTATGCGGCGTATTATATCATGTGACTAACGGTTGACCTGGCGTTATGCTGTAGATCAGGGGTGGCCAACCCGCGGCACGCGTGCCACATTGTGGCAGGTGGGAGTCGTAACTGTGGCACGCGAAGACATTGAAAAATTACAAAAAATTTATGAAAATATTAATGAATTAATTGAATTACAATAGAAAATTATCACGAAGAGAATATGTAAAAAACAAAAATTTTCAGCGTGAGATTTTAAAGACGCTATGCAAGATTTTTTTCTTTTCTTCAGTATGGTGCCCAAAATAAGATCATGCTCCAAAACTTACAATTCCACAGCATTCTAATGTTTCGAGAAAAGTGTTGAGTAACGTGAGACTAAAAACAAATAAATTCTCTCTCTCCTGGACGGTCGAATCTGCCCAAAAAGTCACCCTCTCTGGGGGGGGGGCGGTTAATTTTTAACCTATCGGATTTCCATTCGAATATTAGCTTTCCCTTGCAGTGCTGAAGTTTAGTGTTTATAGCTATTGGCTGTCAGCGTGATGTCAGAGATAAAAAGATTTTTCCGAAGGCTATTTACGACTTCTGTAATGTCAAGAAGTAATTCTGCAATATATTAGGATAGCAGTAGTTGATACGGTAGAAGTAATTTTATCTGCACAAAGTAGCCGCTTCATGAAGCAGAGGAGTGAGAACTTGCATCCATGACTAATCAGAATGCTGGATGCCTAGCAAATTTGTAGCGTAACATCGTGAAATTGTTTCCAGCTGCCAGACTCAGTTGATTTTAAACTCTGTTTACGAAGACGTTAAGCTTTTTTTTTCCTTTTCTAAAACTGTTTTTAGATTTTAGCGTTGAGCGTAGTTGTTTAATTTTTTTTTATTTTCAATATGTTTATGAGTAAGCCTTTGAAATCTAAAAGAAATTATGAAGATAATATTGCAGCAAGTGATTTTAAAATTGTCTGGGAAGAACAATAGTTGTTTACACTTCAAAACGCTTCCAAGTCTGTTTGTTTGATAAATGGAATTTGTATAGCAGCTCCAAAAGAATTAACTTGGACAGTCATTTCAAACAACTTCATAGTGATTTCAACAGCAAATATCCTGTTGGATCAAATTTGAGAACGGAATTTATCAATTAAAAAAAAAAAATCTTTAGCCGGCCAACAATCTTTGTTCCGGAAGAAAAGTGACGAAATGGAAACCATGGTGAAGCCTTCTTATGAACATTCTTTGTTGTTAGCTCGCAAGAAAAAACCATATTTTGATGGAGAGGAGATAATAAAATGTAGCCTTTTAATTTTCGCCCAAAATGTCAAAATATGGTTGATAAAATAGCTTTGTCCAGAAATACCGTCATGCATCGTGTAGCTGACATGGGTCAGGATGTTGAAACACAAATTGTCTCTGGACTTCAAAATTGCAAATATTTTTCATTAACTTTGGATAAAAGCTGTGATATCACACATAATGCAGAGTTAAGCATCTTTGTGCGTTACACGAACAATAATTTTGATACTGTGGAAGAACTTCTTGATTTGCACCCCAACTAGTTTTAACTACAGGTGAAGACATTTTTAAGGAACTTATAAATGTAATTGATGTTAACAAAGTAGAATGGACAAAATTAGCAGTGTTTGCACAGATGGAGCGCCTTGCATGGTTGCAGAATAAAAGGTTTTGTTGCATTGCTTCAAAATTATATGGGAAGAAAAGTTTTCAAGTATCATTGTATTATTCATCAATAAGCTTTTTGTGCCAAGGACTTAAGCCTGTCTTTTAGTGTTGACCCTTAGTGCACTGTATGAACAAAATACGAGCTCGTGCTATGAATCGACGAATATTTCGTACGCTTTTCCCCGAAGAAACGGAAGAAAATGGCGAGTTACTTCTTCATTGTAGTGTGAGCTGGCTTTCCAAAGGAAATTCACTTGCGAGATTTTGGAGTTTGAGGGAATTTGTTTTAGAATATCTGGAATAAAACGATGAACTACCCAGTGAATTCTCGCTCCTCATGAGTGAAAATTGGTTGTGGGATTTAGCTTTTCATACCGATACAATGGAAAATTTTACCAATTTAAATTTAAGATTACAGGGAAAAAAACTGTATTTTTCCTACACTAGTTGGTCATATATCTTCTTTTGGGAACAAACTTTTGCTTTTTTGTTTAAATTTTGGAGAGAAAAAATTAACTAATTTCCCATTATGCAGAAATTATCTGCCAAAGTTAGTAATGTTCCGAACTATGATAGATTTAAAAATTTAATATGCATTTTGCAGGATTCTTTCAGAGCCAGGTTTCAGGATTTTAAAGATGATAAAAAAAAATACTGAACTGTTCACTAATCCTTTTTTGATTTCTCTTCAAGACATTAATTGTTACCCAACTCAGTTAGAAATTGAAATTATTGACCTAAAGCATCATATTAATCTGAAAAGCAAATATAAGGAAATTATTTTAAACGCAAATGATCCGAATTACATCGAATTTTGGAAATTTTTGCCGCGAAGCAATTTTCCAAATTTACATGATTTAGCGGTCAAATATTGTTGCAGGTTTGGATCAATATGTTTATGAAGAAATGTTTTCTGTTATGAAAGTAATTAAATCAAAATATCGCTCAAAATTAACTGATATGCACCTAAAACACCTAATTTTTTAAGCATCTTTACGGACTAATCCAAATACAAATGATTTAGTAAAAAAAAAAAAAAAACATTCAAAAGTCACATTATAAGAAAGTACTGACTGCTTAGTAATCTTTTTAAATTAAATGTTTTAAGTTGCTTATTTTTATTTTCTACATAAGCTAACTCATCCTGTAAAAATTTATGAACAATAAAATATAAGTTTCTACTGTTGTTTTATTTGTTATACCATTTTTTTTAACATTTTCGCTATATAGAACTTGCATTTAAAAGTATGTTTTTGGTGTAAATAACCCATAATAAGCCTAGTAACACTTTTTTAGTTTGGTGGAAAAGTAGGAAGTGGCACGCGTAACTTTTTTTTATCCGATTGTGGCACGCTTCCCAAAAAGGTTGGCCACCCCTGCTGTAGATAGTTAATCGCTCCGCATTCAGCGCCCTCTATCTCAAAAACGGTTTGATGTATAAAAAATGTTTCAAATAAAGTTATAGAAAACTTTATTCTCTACAATATTTATAATAAATGTAAATAGCATTAAAGCCATAGGAAACGAGATATTTGCAAGAAACCCGATTTTCTTGACCTTTCCACCTTGAATATATTAAGACGCGGACACGAGATTTTATGAGACTTTTGAGACAACATTAAGAGTGACAAAATATAAAGGTCTATACAAGTTTTCAGCTTATTATCTCTCATTCCGCAGTGAAACCCTAATATGACTGGACTGAGAGACGTTTATTTGACAGATAACATGTTGTACAAAGATCAAACGATTAAAATTACAGTCTCTTGTAACGTATAGATGATGAGTAGCTAGTGTAGTTGTTGGCTATAACAGCTGCCACACGCATCAGTATAGAATCAAAAAGACTTTGGATGCGTTCTTGGGGGTACAGCAATCCATGCATCCATGCTTCAACATGTTGCCAAAGTTGATCTGGTGTAGCAGCGGGTGGTGTATCCCGGGCCAAACAATTTGCAAGCATAACCACACGTTTTCGATTGGCGATAGATGTGGAGAACAAACAGGTCAAGGAAGCAATTCAATCTGATGGGCAAAGAAGAACTCTTGAACATTGCGTGCCTCGTATGGTCGAGTATTTTCATGTTGGAATATGGCTGATGGCAAGCGCTGAATGTATGGGGGGGGGCACGAGCTCCAACACCTTACTGGCTGGTACACTGAGTGTTCAGTGTACCGGCAATGTACACTAGAGGGGTGTGGCAGTGAAATCCAATAAATTCCAAACCATGATATCGGGTGCATGACCAGTTTGGCGATGCATAACGCTACAGTTTAGTGACCTTTCACAGCGGTATCTCCAAACTCAAATCCGACCATCGTGATGTTACAGGAAGAATTGGGATTGGTTAGTAAACACAATGTCGTTCCATTTCGTTGTTCAAGTTCGCCATTCATCGCACCGTTGTCGGCGTAAACGCTAGTGGTTTCCAGTCAAGGGTAAATGGAGCAACGGACGCTTTGCGGACATTCCACACTGCTGCAAACGGCGTCGAACGGTTCCAGCGGGCACCAGATGATGCGTAACATACTGAATCAGTTGTGTTATGGTTCGTGATGTGGCTGCACGATCCATCACTGCCTTAGCACATTCCGTCTGTCATCACGGGCAGTGGTGCAACGAGGTAAATGAAATCGGCCCCAGATGTACGTCGTTTCCTCCTGCATCCAGCGAAGACAAATCCGCATCACTGTTGATTGGTTTCGCTAAAGAAGTCGACCGAATTCTCTGAAGGATAATCCACAATCTCTATAGGCTACTATTCTTCCTCGGTTGAATTCAGAAACTTAATCGAGAAACGCTCGATGTCTTTCACGAGGTATAGGTAAACAACTTACGCAAGAAAGAAAAAGTAGCACGAGAAAGAAAATTTCCGTTATTTAAATCACCAATCTGTTCTCCCCTTTTTGGCACTTGCGTGAATCACAGGCTTTACAGTCGCCTGTGATTCACGTCTGCTCTATAATGCGAATCATTTGTATATTTCATCTCCACCAATGCACGATGTAAATTCCACATGGTTTGCATGCTTGCTTTATTTTGTGTGGTCCGATTTATAACAATATCTTCTAAATAAATTTAGAGTAATAAATTTGCTTTTCTTATAAAATAATATTTCTAATGGGGGAGGAAATGGTATATCATTTTATTGTAGTAATATGGACATGATGATGTAACTGGATAATTAAAAATTTTCAAAGAAAAAAAATACATATGAGATATGTATCAGTAACGAAAAATGGTATTTCATGAAAACTGTAAATTGTTACTAAGTATTACTGCTTAAATGAAGTTTTTACCCCCAAATTGTTCTAAATAATTTATTGATTTTATTAATTCCTTATTATAGAAAATAAGTCATGACATCCGTTAATGAATTGTTACCAATTGTGTGGATAAACTCATATGTAAATCAAAAGATTCGTGGACAAGAGTCTATTCCATCAAGGTTCCCTGACTCCCTTCTGGTTAAAACAGTACATCCGATTTAAATAATGTGAGTCAGAAAGTATTATAGTGCAGAATTTAGTGGATATGATTAATTGTCATCTTTGTCAGTGATTTGAAATTATGGGCACTTAAGTATTATAAGCCCAGTGGCTGAGTGGTAGTGTTTCGCACTTCCCCGTCCCTGGTCTAAATCTCGGGCTGGGCAAGGTCGACTCAGCCTTTCATCCCTTCAGTGGTTCTACAAATGAGTACCAAGCTTACTTGGGAACTGAACAGTGGGGTTTTTCGCGTCATACTGATCACTTGACCGAAACATCTGCACATGCACCCCAGTGCCTAAGGTCAGGTAAACTGAGATAGGCACAGCAGGCCTTGGCCCTCTTGGGCTGTTGCGCCACTGAGTTCAGTTATGTATTATACCGTCATCGAATTTCTCCAAACGAAGCACATTGCTAATTCAAAAAATGTCGCCAAATGATGGCCTCATTATTATTACTGTGTCTGAGGTTACGATTTCCACTACGAGTTATATATCACGGTACTTGATGATGTCTTTTGATCTGACGAAATTTGTAGATGGTATGATACGTAAGTACTTAATTTTCTGATAGCCATCAATAGTATTCTAAAAATGATATGAATGTAAAATTTCATAAAAATAAACAAGCTCCCACGATGTTCCACTGAAGTCACAATAAAATTTAATACATCAACAACAACATATTCATACAACTTAAACATTACAATGACTTATATACAGACATGACTCTTCATAGGGGGTTCCAGTAGTGACTGCTTATCTCGGAGCCCTTGGGTTGTGTGCTCACATTATGTTTGTGGTGGTCGTCCTTTTGCTGGAATGGCGTCGGCAGCCCATGCATGAGCTGCTGTTGCGAGTGACTGGGTGTCGACATCCCAGGCAATTCTTGCTCATCACCAGGGCAATGTTGTTGTGGTCAGCCTAAAAAGACAATATTAATATTTCACTTTCAGACCACTACAGTAATAGAATTTAAACAATAAGCATACAATAGAGATTTCTTTAATGTCTACGTTCATATATGCCTGTACCAATGTTCTGCACACTTTTGGTGAGAAAAGCCAAGTTGTGTGTAAGGAAAACATGTAACTTAAAAAACATTTTAAGCCAATTCCTACTTAGATCAAAAAAAATAATTATTTTAGTTGCTTTTTATTAAATAGTTACAATTAATATAAATACGTATATCCATATGACAGAATAACAACATTAAGTGGCAATTAATTTTTATTAACTCACATTAAAGTATCGTATTGTCATCCAAAACAATCGTGTACATAAAATTTCAGTTCAACTGTTCAGCTTTGAAACGTGAGGGAAAAAAATCTTTTAAAGTTTTGACCCAAGTCGCTAAAAATGAAGCACACGTGACTGTGTCTCTAATTCTTTAAATAATTAATTTCAGTCAATAATTTAATTAATTATAATTAAATTATCGTATTGTTACCCAAAACAATAGTGCGTAGAAACTTTCAGCTCAAATAAGCGCTTTAAAATGAGAGAAAAAAACCGCGGTTCTTGGTGGCGATTCGGTCGTATTAGATGTGGGTTTTCGAGGGACCAATAATGCGTATTCTGTGTATTAATAGTTCTTTGCCTCGAGAACTGGCATTAATCCGACCACAAAACTTTATTCAAAAAATCTGGATTTTCATCCAGTGTGCTTAACACGAAATTGCAAAAATCAAAACGACGCTCCTGGTCTCCGGCATTAGTTCCTGCGCCAGGACTGGACAATAAGGAATGCACCGTACGTATGTAATATGTTCCACACCGTCGATTTTGAGTAGGAACAAGTCTTGCTAATATCCCGGACACTACTTTCAGGATGAGCCAGGGTATATCCTAGAACACCTCAGCGGGTATCCGCAAACTTGAAGGTGTCGCTCGAGAGAAGGGAATACGTTTACGACAACTTCCAGTTTTATACAAGCGTTGAACAGCACGGGCAATTGTACAATAAGATGGATGTCTTTGACTGGGAAATTTAATGGCATAAAGTCTTGCCGCCTCTCTCTTATTTCGATTACACTGCCCATACAACAGTACCATTTCGCAGTATTCCTCATTTGTATACATCTCGTTCTCCCGTACTAGAGTTCGTAATATTAGAATACGACTGTATGCAATTGCAAGCGACTACATAACAGATTTTTAACGTTCGCCATGATCAGTACCGCAGCAAATAAGTCTATTTTTTTGGAAATGCTTTTGAAATGTTAACTTCGTCCAAAATATTTTATTTTGTCTATGTTTTACACATACACAGAATAAATTTTATTTCTTAAGTACTCAATTATTGTATTATTAACGTAATGTGTGTACTTTTAAATTTAAAAACGATTTACATAAGAGTGACGTGCAAGAGCAAAAGTTTCCTGGCAGAATTCCAATTAATTTCTCTTTGGAGACGGCCCCTTACTAGCGTCTTGAAAATGGCCAAGAAAATGGATGAAATGTATGATTTTCAAAGTTCCATTACTCGGCCAGTTTTTATCGTAATGAAATGAAAATTTTGTGTTTACTTTGTTTTTGTGTACTGCATCTTTCCCTAAGTATAAGTGATAGGACCTGGGGACCGTATAAAAATTTTAATTTTTATAATTTTTTGTAAATGGTTTTTTTTTGTTCGAAAAGCACGTAAAAACATTCTTTACCTTTTTTTAAAACATTTTTCAAATTGGAAGTGCATATTTAAGCTGAACGGTTCGGGAATTAGCTATAGGGTCACATTAAGGCTGAACACTCTGTATTCTATCACACACACACACAGACAGTGTACTTTTTGAAATTTGAAACTAAGGCGCATTGCAGGAAAAACTGAAGATCAGTGAACGGAATATCACATATTTTTCCTCCTGTAATACAAGTAAAAACTACTAAATGAAAAAAATAATTTCTATTTTTCAATTTAGGATAGAAAATATATATTAATTTTCTGCAATAAGAAAAATGCTTTTTTTGCGTCAGAAATTCGTAAGAAATTCCGACATGGAAGGGAGGGGGATTAAGCCATTCAAATGTAGATGCAAATAAAGTAAATCTCGTCGGTAGATAATTCTAAAGAAGAAAGATAAAAGAAAACATTAGTTTTTAGTAGATATTCAAAAATTCCAAAAATTCTCGACTTATACACGGGAATATTAAATAATTATTAAAAAGAAAATGTATAGTTATGTGTGTGTTAATTAAAATACCGAGGAGTAGCTTATTTTGTTAATTTAGAAAATATTTTAAATTTTTTTTTTTAATAGAAATAATATTTCACATTTTATTGCTTTTTAGGTAGTTAAGAAGAATAATGAAGGGTTTAACATTTTGACGATTTTCAAGAGCGATTTTTTTTTAAAATTTATTTTCTATTTGTCAAAAACCTAAATTTAGAAAAGAAAATACATGTACCATATCGAGAAATTAAAAAGTTATTCAATATAAGACGGAACATTGACGTTTTATTTTGTAATTCGAAAAAATTTTCCGAATCTATTTTATGTTCCAAAAAAAAGTGTTTTTAAAAAATTTGTTCTGCGTGTTGTAAAACCTAATTATTTTGCACACAATGTCGAATAATACAGTTTTACATTTCTATGGCAATCGTACATTTCCGAATTTGTGAATTTTAAAAGTTTATTTTTTCTTTACAATTTAAAATGAATGGATATTTTCATTTCATTCACGCACTCTACGTACAAGTAAAGAATTGAGGAAAACGTATCTCTTTGAAAAGCTTAAAATATTGGATTTACTTGAATATAAAAGATAGCACTTGTAAATATAACTGCTTTATAAATATTTTTTTTTTCAAGTTTGTTTAGCAGAGTAAAAAGTATAAAAATAGATTCCGTTATTTAAATCAAACAGTTAAATATTTTCCTTTAAATATCTTTATAGAAAATGTATTTTTCACACATTCATACTTTTTTTTTCCTTTAAAGCATTTATCATTTGTTTTTTGTAAAGTTTTATAAACTTCATATTATATTCTATTCATAAAAATTTTTGAGAGTCATAAATTGTTTTTCAGAAAATTTAAACAATAAACCATTAATGCTGATGAATTTTACTATAACATGTCCAAGCATTTAATCAGTTTTTACGCTTTATAACAAAAAAAGAAAGAAAATGCAATGCTATTGGGTTGATGCATAATTATCCGGCGTTTATATCAGCACGTTTTCATCAGTGAAAAGCAACGTTTTGTTTATTATTTTTGTGTAAAAATAATCTTCTCTATTGTTTTAGAAAAATGCGTGTCGAAAATCATATTCATATTCGCCATATTATGCTCTACCACTTCTAGTAAGGACGGAAAGCAGCACAGTCATTTCGCGATCTCAACGAACTTTTTGGAAAAGGAACAATCAGCGAGAGTCAGTGTAGGGAATGGTTTGCCCGTTTCAATCAGGTGATAACTAGTTTGGAGGATAAGCCAGGGAGAGGTCGGCCATCGGATTTCGACGATCAGGCTCGGAATCGACGATCGGATGACTTTGTGGCCAATGTCAAAGCGTGGATCGCCTCTAAGAATCGTGTCTTCATGGAATCGACCGTCTCTCAAGCAAATGGGAAGCAGTAATTGAAGTAGACAGTGACTACACTCCCGAATAATCGTTTAGACATGTTTTTGTTAAGTATTGTTATTGATTTTGTTAAATAAAATTTGTTGAAAAAACGCCGGATAATTATGCATCAACCCACTATGACTGCGGGTGTAAAAAGTGTTGAGAAGCGGCAAAACAGAGCAAAACAGCTGCAAATAATAAGTAAAGCTAATTACAACGCGATACAATAATTCGTGAGTGACAAGACTAGTTGTTGAGTATACTGTAAGGCAAGTTTATCAAAATAAAAGGCTGACTTGGGCCAAATAACCAAGGTTTAACTAAAGATGGGCCGCAAAGAAAATCAAAAATCATAGAAACATAGATCTATTTCGAATAATATATTGCATCAAACATATATAAAAGAACAAGAAAAAAATCATATGTATGTCCTTACACTTGACATCTTTTCTCTGCTACTATCTTTCCTATATTTCTTGATAAATCTTGATATTTAACTTTATATTATTGCGTGCCAATATATTGACCGGGCCGCAAAAAGGCTCGTTGTGGGCCGCGAGTTTGACACCGCTGCTGTAGGTTCGCTTTGAGCGCAAGTACAAACAGATCATGTTCCAGAACACAATCGCTGCAATAAGACAGTGTGCATTATTATGTCCCAGAGATGAACAACTATTCGTTGCGAACCATTTGCACACACACGGAATGCTTTTTTAACTCATCTAAGACCAAGACCAGTGGCAGCGTATATCGCTTCCATGCCACAGGTCCCTTGCTCAAACCCCGGGCTGGGAAGATCGACTCAGTCTTTCATCTAGTCAGGGGGTCGATAAATAAGTAACAAGCTTGCTTGGGAAGTAAATACTGGGGGTTTCGCTTCAGATTGATCACCTGACTAGAATATGTGTTCAAGCCACCTTAGTGCCTAAGGCCATGAGAACTGAGAAGGGCGTAGTGAACTTTGGCCCTCATGGGGGTTTTATATAAAACCAAAAACACACCTAGTAAGGTTTTAAAACTATATAAAGTGCCGAGCACCTCTTCTCGAACAGGCATCTGCTCGATGTCCACTGTATTTAAGCATTAACACAAGGAAAGTTTTAATTTCACACTAGTTTGTCAGTCATACGTATAGGAAATAATTTTAAAAATAAATTTTAACAAAAATTCGTAACATAGGATGTGTATGTGTTTAAATACGAACACATAATCTACATTATTATAGTTAATAATTCCCATCCGGATTAGCGGTTAGTGACGCTGACTGCTTTGCCGTAGGACCAGTGTTCAAATCCCAGAGAAGGCATAATAAATGCATAGTGTCTTTGCGGGTAGGAGTACTCAAAGCCGCAATTCATCTCGTGAGGTTGGTGGAAGGGAAAGAGAGGTGGGTGGCCCCTTACCCCCCAGGGTGTTCTCCCTAAAACTTGCAAATATTTTAGAAATATTTTTAATATTAGAGACCTTTTACGTAAACAAAATAAATTGTGTGTCAACTCTTTCACAACATATACAAACGTATTATTACATTTAAATGAATTACAAAAAATTGAAACTAATTTTCAATAATGAATTCTCTGAATATCAAAGGTTCGGAAACTATTTCAATTTATAGTGATTATAGGAAATTCTACATACTAGTTTAAGAAGATATTGAAATTCCTCGAAATATGGAATACAATGGGCATGGAATGCTACTAACTCAGGTTCTTCTGCACCCGAAATTTCGTAGTAGATTATGTAGTACAAATTTCGAAGTTTGTCAACTTACCGTACAGCTTTAATATTAAGTTCATTAAATACTTTTACTACGATCTGAATTTTTTAAAAAAAAGTCAAAACGACGGAATTCAATATTTTTAGCTGTTTATATTTGTGAATATATTTAATTGTCACGTGGCTTAATATGCATTTATTTTACCTATGTACTTGAATAACGTATTCAGAGAACATATTCTATACAAACATAATTTTTTTCTTATTAAGAAGGGTCATGGAAAATACATAAACGTTATTGCTCTATCTCGTAAGATACGAAAGAATCCTTATTAGATCTTTCATTAGTTAACGGAATTTAATATACAAAGAAAGATTTCAAATAGGAAATAATGTAATTGTTCAGTGCAGTATAGAAACTGCTTGACCCTTAATCCTATTTAAGAATTAATTACGAAGTTACAATACAAAAATGGTAAGCACTGAATCCCTATCTTTATTGCAGAATAATTTAGCACTATTTTAAGTTATTTCTTCATTCCCTGATTACATATAATTTGACGCAATGCATCATTTTATAAATTAAAAGTACGTAATATTTTCCTTAAGGGAACCAAGACGTGTTTCACCTTCGGGAAATCGGTTTTTTTATTTTTATCTTTAAAAAAAAGTAAATTTAATGCTGAATCCAAAAATGTATAACATGTGTATAGGTTTAAAGCTTAATACCCGAGTAATTGCAGTTTTAAAATGTAAACAACAGCGCTATTGCGGTTACAACAAATGTCTTTGGGGTATCTGGAGAAAAGTATATCTACAAACATTCTCTCACAGAACCAGTTCTTGTCAAGATTAATAACATAATCACAAACATATACATAATTTTTAAACATGTATTTAGAGACTTAACTGCAAAAGAACTTTTACTAAAATGTTTGCATGGCCGTACCCAGAACCCAAATGAAAGCTTCATAAACTGTATATGGAATCAAGTTCCAAAAAACACAATTGTGAGCAAAAAAGATTTGCAAATTGGTGTAATGGACGCTGTGATATGCTTTAATGAAGATGCACATGCAGGAACAAAATTATTAAGAGCAATAAAAATAAATCTTGGAATAAACACTTGAAAGGCCTTCGAAAAATTGACAAAGTTAGAATTTGTGAAGCCGAGATGACAGTTTAAAAAGCCAGCAAAGAGGTTAAGACTATTGAATGACAAAATAAAAGGAAGAAGGATGCTTTAGAAGTGTTCATACAAGAGGAATACAAATCTCGAATATCTTAAATATCAAATTTTAGTGAGCTGTACCATTTTATTTAGTTTTTTTCATATTACTCAAAATGTGTTTTTTCTAGTTTTGTTTTTTGGAAAATAATGTTCCTTCGAAAATCGAAATTTCGCTTGTTTTGCGTCATCGAGAACGTCCCGGTTCCCTTAATTTAATTATGTTACAATCTAATCTAATCTTTCAGAACATTACTTTTTTAAAAAAATCCTTATGAAAAACAGGCGTTAATGATGCATATACTTCCTACTTTATATATCAGATTCCATCAAACCAAAGACATTAGATCCGATACATTTATTAACATACCTGGGAAAAGGATCCTTTCTGGCTTCTCAAGCTATGGTTCCTGGCGCAAGAGGGAGTCACACTATCCCCAGTGGAGGCCTTAAAGTTATACACCATCTTGGCCAAGTGCTGCTTGAAGAGCTTGGTGGTCAGCGTGTAGAGAATCGGGTTGATAGCTGAATTGACCGGCAATAAGAACACAGCTACCCATGCATACAGATCCTCTTGAATAGGAACACCTAAAGGTAAAAAAGTGAAACATTACGTTTTCACCCTGAATTATCCTCAGGTATATTCGAAATACAAGATAGATATACAATATACACCCGAACACCATTTAATTTAGTTTTCCCCGTCAAGTTTCGCTATTTTTATGCTTCGAGAAAACTTAGCATTACTATTAACTCACACTAATGAGCGCCTGGGGTATATTACATTCATCCTTAAAGAATTTTACATTTATTTTTATATTATTACCAGCTATCACTGACCCACTTCATTGAATATCTCATATATATATATATATATATATATATATATATATATATATATATATATATGTAATAATTCCCAGTAATATAATCCTTTAAAATAACTTAGCTACCAATGGTCCATCCCTTCAGGACCAACGTTTTAGTAATAAGTTAATCCGCCGCCTAACGAGAGTCTTTTAAACTACACCTATCCACCCACTCAGATCATGTGATTTGAGAAGCCTTTAAATACCGAGATTCCTGGGGACCACTCTCTCTTTCGCTTCTGTACTTTGTCTGTATTTGTCTACTTCAACATGTAGTCCGCTGCAGCTTGTTTTGTGCTTTGTGTTGGTGTTGTGTGTGTTTATTTGTGAGTCCGTATGTGTGTCTTCATGTTCAGTGTACAATAAACAAGATTAACCTCAGGACTGCCTCATCAATCTCATTTAAAGAAATCCATTCCATCGGCCACGTCTATTTCATTAGTCGGTAGGATGGTTAGTTCTACGCGGGAAAGAAATTAGTAAGTCAAGATAAAAATGTTGGATAAAATATTTCAGGGAATGTCTAATAAAGAATCTTCGTTACCACTTGCCACGCCCTGGCAGGATTACCGGAGGAACAAAGGATTAACGTTCAACATGCGGGGATTCCCCTTTTGCTTCTCCGTTGTACGGAAAAAATTTCCGATTTGTGTTTTTTCATCATAGGATGTGCTAGAGTGTTCGGAACGGGGAAATTCCCTTCTTTTTCCACTCCGTCGAAAAACTTCAATTTTGATGTTAAAATATATGAAAGAAAAAAAAAATAATAATTTTCAAATTATTTACAAAGTGCTCGAGGTTGTGAAAGAAGAAAAAGTTTTTATCATCAATGTGTTAAAAGCCAGATTGGATTACAAATATTTTTAAGTGCTACGAGTGTATGTTTTAAAACGTGAAGGTTAAATGTGCGCTCAGCAAATTTTTGATTAGTGTGTTTAAGCAGATTGCAATATTAATCCATACAATAAATAATGCATTTTTGTTCTGTCATTTGAAATTATTAGGAAATTCTAAATTGAGTGTATATTTTCTTATTATTGGTTTTTAATAATTTATCTTAAAATGTTTAAGAACAATATCGTAATTAATATGCATATTAATAATTTGCAAACAAATCTAAAGTGTTATTTCTAATAATCTATTTTGATCCAAATCTTACAATGATGTTAATTTATGGTTTAGATATTTTGAAAATATTTAAGTTTTAAAGTTTTCCATATGAAATGGTGTATGGGGTAGTGGTACCAATATAATTTTTTTCATTTAAAGCCTGGTCTTACCCAGCATTTTTTTATTATAAGCCGGGTCTTACCCCGCAAATTTTTTTATGTGTCTGGTTTTACCCCAGAGTTTCTTTCCATATTATGGGTCATACCCCCATCGTTTATTTTTTTAAAAATTATTCTTTGGTCCCTACCACCATTGTACTGTTTTTTGGTTTATTCTAATGTTTTTTTCAATATACGTGTAACAAATCATTTTCATTTTTCGATTGCATTTAAATTAATTGATTGGGCAGTGAACTCCACGTAAATATTATTGTGAATGTTGTTATAAACTTACCATTTTGTGTGTGTGAAAACGTTTCCAGGAATCTCGGTTTTACCTTTTGAAATTTCGGATTAAATTTACTTAATGCTATGTTTTGTTTTGAAAATAAACTGCATATATTTCATAATGATCATTTTTTGTTTTTATATTTAACATGAGAATTGATAACTTTACAGTGTTTTACTGAATCAATACCAAAGATTTGATATTTTTATTTTGAGAATTTTATGTTGAGATACACTATTTGATATATGTTTAATGTAGGTTTAAGAAATTTTTGGTTACTATTCGATTTACTCCTTTTTAGAATGAACAATTTATTTGATATGAAAATGAACAACTTTAATGTGTTTGAAATAATAGTGGTTTTGAGAGCACTTAGGCTGAGAAAATTAATAAATAAAAATAAATAAGCAAATGTTTACATTTAGAAGAAAGAATAAATAATAAGGGTTTTGTAAGGATTGTGCATAGTGAGTACCTCAAGGGAATAAATACACCTTTGATTGTCAATATACTATTGCCTCCAAACTCGTACCCTTTGTCTTAGTAAAGTTAATACATAAAAGAAAGTTATAAATAGTCTTTAAAATAAAAATCTCTTTGGTTGACTTGCAATTCCCAGTTTTGGGAAATTTTGTTTTTGAAGTTATTGTGCTGCATATACACGATAAGAAGGAAAACTTGTCTCATGGATTGTGCAAGGCGTGGGTCATCCTAATTTGTTTCTTTTCAGCTCTTCCACCTCAGTGCTCTTATATGCAATTTTAGATCTGTTTAAAAAAAAAAAGTTTATATTTTAATTTTTTCTGTGTTTTAAAAATGTATTTTTGTGAATTCATATTAGAAATGTGGCACATAACTATTTCATAACTATCATCTCCATGCAGTATTTGAGACAGACAATTCTTTCACATACCAGTGTCTTTTAAAACCCAATATTGTGATAACTTCCATTTCAATATATGGTTCACCTTTAAACTCTGCGTCCCAGTGCATAGGGAAGCCTATTGGTGTTCCACATGTTCCAAACGAGATACAACAGCCTTCTACTGAGGCCTCTGACCTAGCATATTTACATCTTCAAGTGTCCGGACACGTCTCAACCTTGCCAAGTCTAGCTAACTTGGGCAGGGCAACTACTTCACAAACTAAACTAAGGAAGAACTAACTTCATTTGTTTCAACTGGTACTTTTACAGGATCTGTGTCATTTACAATTATTTTTAATATTTGTTTTCTGTTTTCATTTTCTTTCAAGTATTTAATAATCTTGTTTTGATATTTTTGTATTGTACAATTTTATATTTATAATATACTTATGCGCATATTTGTTTCATACTATTATAACCACATATTCTCCTTGTTCCAAATCATTTTCATGTGTTAAAGTGAAGGGAAATTTAAAAATAAATATTAATCTAAATTTAAATTTTAAAATTAATATCTCTGTAGGAGACGGGTGTGTACTAAGGGCCCCAGCGCACACACGTGTCTTGCGGAGGGGGGAAATGTAATAATTCCCAGTAATATAATCCTTTAAAATAACTTAGCTACCAATGGTCCATCCCTTCAGGACCAACGTTTTAGTAATACGTTAATCCGCCGCCTAACGAGAGTCTTTTAAACTACACCTATCCACCCACTCAGATCATGTGATTTGAGAAGCCTTTAAATACCGAGATTCCTGGGGACCACTCTCTCTTTCGCTTCTGTACTTTGTCTGTATTTGTCTACTTCAACATGTAGTCCGCTGCAGCTTGTTTTGTGCTTGGTGTTGTGTGTGTTTATTTGTGAGTCCGTATGTGTGTCTTCATGTTCAGTGTACAATAAACAAGATTAACCTCAGGACTGCCTCATCAATCTCATTTAAAGAAATCCATTCCATCGGCCACGTCTATTTCATATATATATATATATATATATATATGTATATATATATATATGTGTGTGTGTGTGTGTGTGTGCGTGTTCCAAAATATTTTTATAAACCTCATCTCACGATGCAAAATGAACAGAAATATTCTTAACGGAATATGTTGATCTAAGACGGTCCCGTGACCAACCGAATTCCACAAAACTCGTTCTTTGCGAATTTCTAGTCAAAAAATGTATACGTGCCAAATTTCAAATCTGTTGGTGTAATAGTTCAAAAGCGGGAATTTTATCTATAATCTCCCGCCTTCCTCTATGAGTGTCTATGCCCGTGTAACCCATTTTCAAATGTTGCCAAATTAAAAGATGTCACCAAATGCTATAATGGATATGCTTAAGGTTCCTTTGAAACCCCAGCGAAGATCCCAGTAAAAATTTAAAACGATGCGTAGATTTGTATTAGTCCCAAACAAATATACAAACTATAAGACTGAAAAAAACGCACCACTCATAGCAATGACTTTAATGAAGACAATGGGCACCCAGCACAGGAAATCGGTCGCAACGATGAAGAAGAATCTCTTGGCGATGTTCCGGTCCTGTTGTTGTTGGGTGCAGCGCAGGCCGATTTTCGAATGTGAAATGGTAAAGAACATGGAGATGTAGGCGAACAGGATGTACAAGAAAGCAGCGAAATTCAATCCACAGAACAGGAAAGTCGAGTATTCCCATGCCTAGAAAGACAAAAAAAAAATTATTACTGAAACATCCAAATTGGGTACTTGCGTATTATACCATCGACGCACGAAAAAATCTCGCAAAATGCCGCGATATGCACCCAATAATATTTAAAAAATGTTCTCGCGCATTGAAAACTCCAATAAACTGGATTGAACATACGAGGACAACATTTGGGCGACGTTTTTGTGTGACGATATTTCTTGATTTAGCGGAACTGATTGACGGTATATATTACGTAAATACCCAAAACTGTTCTACATTAATATCCTACGTCTGTAAAATGTAATCTTTACAAAAATAACTGCACTGATAGAAATAAACCTCTGATTAGTTATTCTACGTTGAACAATTTAAAGTACACCCAAATTCTAATTTAAAAGGGGTAACTAAATCAAACTCAAGAATTTCAAAGGTAAAATTAAATGCGAACTGATATTGTCTAAAATTAATTCGCAAATATGACCAGCAGGAAAAAAAGTAATATTTGAGATATTTTGTGTTATTATTACTTACTATTCAATTCTTTAAAAATTAAGCAATTTGTTTTTTATCTGAAGATTTTCAAGACATGATTTATGTAGATGAATATTCTTGACGTATTATATTAATATAGAAATTTTCATTGATTTCTACACCAGAACAAATACAAATTATTTCCATTAGTTTCTTTTTCGGATATGTCACTTTTCTTTGAAAATGACGCGAATGCGCGATATTAAAAATCTTTAGCATGCGCATTAGGGCAACAATCCATTTAAAAAAAATATGACTTCTATTTTATAAAAACATACTCATGATAAGTCCGTTTGCTGCCAATAAGGATGCAAAGCACAAAAAACTTGATCTCATAAATGACTACCAAAATTTAGCATTACTAGTTGTTCGATTGAAATTTAAAATTGATGCATACTTCGTGTTGATGAAGTAACCATAACAAAGTTGGAAAAATTGGATAAAAGCAAAAAACCGCTGAGATGTCCAATCTTTAAATATCTTACCTGTCCGAAAGGATCATGAATGTGCAGAGGTAGGCACACTCCATTGTTGCCGTAGAACTCGTCGCCGTAGTAATCCAAGTTGAGTATGGGCAGGGCTGAAAACAAAATGGCGATGCTCCAGGCGATGGCCATAGCTGCCCCAGCGGACTGCAAAGTTCGCTTCTTCACAGACAAAGGATGAATGATAGACATATACCTATATACAAAGTTAATAGCAATTATCAGAGAATTTTTTATTAGTTTCGTATCGGAAAAATGAGAATTTATTTGGGAAATATATATTTTTTATTTTTAAATAAAACGCATAATATATTTTATCTTTTCGTGTATCTTTAAGAGGTCTCAAGGGTGTTAATTTTGTCTCGAGGGGTGAAAATGTAAACAATTTTCAAACAGGTATACTTCTTTTAAATTTTATTTAAATAATTAGAATCTTTCCCATGTTATTTGCAAAGGATTCTGGTTTCAAAAATGTACAAAATGTTTGAAATATAATCATAATTTTAAAAATTATAAGCATATTCATATAAGAAATAATTTTGTAATAATTAAGTAATTTTTGCGTCGCGCACGCTATTTTCTAAAATAGTAGACTTTGATGCATAAAACTTCATAGAATTATAAAATGTATCATGCTCTTTAAGCCCTATAAATTAAGAATATAATATATCTTTTATATTTCAAAATATTTGAAAAATATAAAATTTTCAAAAAAAAAAAATGATAATGTTTTTTTTTTAAATTTTTTAAAAAATATAATTTTTTATTCTATTTATTTAAATTTACTACGGTGTAATAAGGATACATTTAACTTTATAAATCAACTTATTCCTAATAATTAAAGCTAATACTTTTGAAAATAGCATGCCCGCCATAAAATTTAATTAATATTTCTTATAAAAATATTTCTTATTTTCATATGCTTATAATTTTTAAAATTATGATTATATTTTAAACATTTTACAATTTTCTAAAGCCCCATTTTTGTATAAATAATGTGTAAAAGATCCGAATTATTTAATTCAAATTTCAAAGAGTTATAAGTATTTGAATATTGTTTACATTTTCAGCCCTCCAGAAAAAGTTAACACCCCTGAGACGCCTTAAAATGCATTCCTAATATTGTTTCACAATCAGTAACGTCTTGGAATTCTTGAGGTTCTAGGCCCCCTTTATAAAAGTAGAAATCATCTGTGACGAGAGACGTCTTATGGTATGTGCCAACTAGGCCCGGGCCCCAATGCGGACCTTGTCCCGTTCTCGACTCAGCCTCAATAAGATCACGATTCGAATTACTTCAATTATCAACTAGTGCAGGGGTGGGCAGACATTCCCAGGGTACGGGATACTTCTAATTTTTTCACGGTGTTGTGGTCCACCCAGTGTTAGTGGCACACACAAGGGCGGGGGAGGGGTCCACAAGTTCGAACCCTCCCTCATAGCCCTTGATTTTTTTTCCGACTCATCATAATACCATGTACATAGCACGTAAAATGAAATGAAGTATTTGTTGTAAGTAGTTTCGTATTACTTAAATATCAATTACTTATTCGGGAATTTATTTTTTTCCGGTTTTTTGTTCGCCACAATCGACAAAATAAGAAAAAAGTTGGTTGCGTATTGGGATATGATACGAGAATGGTAGACCCTCGACCCCCTCCCCTTCCCCTTGAAAATTCTTGTGTGCACCATTGCCCAGTGTCGTAGGTGTGGTGAGGTAAGGAAAAGCTAATTATTACAACTCAACAGTAAATACGGACTATGTACTTACTTACAGAATTGAAATTTAAAAAAAAAAACACTTTTAAAGCCAAGTTTAAAGCAAAACGCAAGATATGAACTTTAGAATGATAGCCTCAAATATAATCATATCAAATGATGTATTTATTATGAAACAATTCAAAATTCATTAAAAAATAAAACATTTTTATCTGAAGTTAGTTTTTGTTGCTATAGTCAGTAGAAGACTTATAGCCAATCTTGAACTTTCCGTATATAATTATTAACTGGTGAAATCTTCAAGCGGTCACCCCAAAATGTCTTGGCGGTCTACCGGTCGATCGCGATCGACGTAATGCCCACCCCGGAACTAGTATGTAGCGGTATCATCTATATAAGCCTGTAATGGCTGAAGTGATCATTTCGGTCTAGTGGTTAAGTTACTCGGCTTCAGTTACGAAGGTTGCCGGTTCTGTCCTTAAATTCTATTTAATTAATTTTCTTGAAATTAGATTAGAGCTCATATTACGCCATACGAGTCCCAAAATAGGCGCTCCAGCTCTCTTAAACATAACATTATTAAAAGTGATTCTTTAACTCAAAAAGATAACTTTTTTTTTTAAAGAGAGAAAGTTTGTATATATATATATAAAACACTGTGTCTAAATGCGATTTTTTTCTTGTCAATAAAGGTCTGGTACTTTTAAAATACACATTGAATAGCTTTTTGTTTTTAACATTGTTTGTTTACTTTTAATTTAAACACGTTAGAGATAATTTTTTACATATTATTTTTGAAATTTTAGACTATAGATTGCGCCTAACTATAAACAAGATCGAACTAGATTCAATTTTTTATTACGAATTTTATTAAATTTTATTGATAGCTTTAAATCCTTTTTCCTAATTATTTAATTTCTTTAGAATAACTCACTGATATTAGTTATAAAATCTGCGTTTAATTAAGTTTAACTTTTAATATAAAAATATCGGAGCAAAATTTTAAAAAAAAGGAAAAAATGTGTTTCGCATTTTTAGTTCCATATTTTTTCTTGATGACACAAATATATAAAAGGATGGAACTTAGATTGAGTTATTCAATCATTTTTAAATTCAATCATCAACATATATACGCGCCGAAACCAAAAGACTTCTAAAAATTTCGTTTCTATTTTTCCTTATGCGTTTTGGAAAATTGAAAAATAATTCATGTTCAATTGAATGACAAACACACACACATTTATATTAATATAAATTATACGATGAGTTACGCACTGATCTCTTTTTTTTCAGGGAAAAAACCAATCTGCGTTTAAGGGGTTTATCCCCCCCCCCTTTTTTCTCTTGCCAATCTTCTTCCAATCTTTCTTTCTTACGCTATATTTCTCCACTTTGTCCCCAAGTAAAAATTGATTTTACTCTTTTCTTATAGTTTGATTTCTATTCATTTTCCAATTTGCATTGCAAACTACGAAGTTTTAATAATTATTTCATATTTCGACATAACTTTTGCCTAGAATTGAGAAATAATTTATCAGAATGGAAAATTCGTTTTGTACACAAACAAAATTATTCTGTTTTCTTTACAAAATACTTTTTTTCTTACGAAAACAAAATACATAATTTCTCTAATTCAATTCTACGAAACGTGTTACATTTTCTTTTTTGCATTGGTTTTAATTGAATGATATTCGATTTTAGATTATCAAATATAGAGATGCCAAATGGAATGTAGAATAATTGCAGTTTTTTTTTTAGGTTTGAGTCTCTTTCTTCTAAATACCTTCATCCTTCGTTTAGAGGGGCTGATGTGCGAAGAAAATGTCAAGGCTGAAAGTTCGTACATTGATATCGAGTGGAAGATTGTAGGATTCCAGTTTACAGGTTCGTTGTGGTCACGTGGTTCAAAATTACGAAGGACGTCACGAATATTCCATGTGACACGTGATCCTTTTAAGTTACTTCATAACATGTTAACGTGAGGAATCACACAGCTATTTGTCCAAAAAGACATTTTATTCCAGATTAAATAAACAAAATTATATTCATTATAAAATTGTTTAAGTTCACAGCCTTTCTCTGTAGTAAAGTTCTAGTTTCAAAATCATTTATTCCAGCCGTTGCTCGCCAACTCCGGCACTTTGTCTTTCAAAAGTCTGCAATGTTCTTGGTCCTTCAGGTGCGGCTACCCCCGCAAACTCTACCGAGCGTCTTAAAAAACACAAGAGTGAAGTAATTCCCAATATTGAATGAGATCGAGAGTCCCCGTCAACTTCCAAGTCGACCCTTTAAACTACTTGGGCGGGTCACTTTCACGCCCCAATCACCTCTGATTGGTGAGCGTAACAGATCTGCACACGCTTCTTCTCACTTAAGTCCCACTCCATTGGTGGTTGGAGACAACGTCTGATCCCAACTCCAACGCTGTATCTGTTCATCATCTGGAGGGCTATAAATCGCCTTTTCACATTGACGCTGAGGTTGCGTCTTTGTCACGACTGGCATTCTTTTTCCTTCAAATCGTTTGCGGTGTGCGAGGGGAACCCAACACAATGGATGCTGTTCACCGGAATTTCTTTCCTATAGAATGTTAAGACTGAAGATGTCTGGATGCCGTAGAAAGAAAAGGTGTGGTGACATCAAAGCCGTTTTTTGAATCGGCTCACATGTGTTGTGCCTTAGGCATAAGGAAAGAATAGCCGATCTTTCGCGGGAAATACAATGTCCCATCTGTGAACAACTTGGTCACCCTGTACAAGTATTATTGGGGATATTTCTATTAATGAGCAGACGTTCCACCATCTTGTTGCTACTGGGAGTGACTCTAAAAACGCTGACGTTTTAATTTCTTCACGGATTACAGTTGTCACGTTGGCACGCAATGGAAGTTAGGGACATATGAATTAATTTCAAAATTGTGTAGTTCTTCGCCATGTTACTTTTAGTAAGATATTTATAATGAATCTAATATTGATTTCAGCACACATTTGACAGACAGATTTTCCTCAAAGGTCATGGTGCTATAAATTGTTTTATTTCGTTTTTTTTACTTTCCACGATTTACATTCTTCGTTGGTTGAAAGAGTTAGAATCTCTATAGTTACATTAAACATTTGACGGGAGTATATACAGATTGAAGTATTTGTATCAGCGCTTCTTAAACTGTCAACATTTGCGACCCAATTTTCAATCATAATTTTCATCGTACCCCCTCCACACAATCACTATGTATTGATTGAATTGATAATGTATTTTTACGCAACAGCTGTAATACAACTCATTATAAATTATCAAGATAAGTGTTAATCTTTGTAATGGCAAGCACCTGGGAATCACTAGTAACTTTCAATCTTGTTTTTAACTTAGTATTGATAATTTATCAAACACATTGAGCAGTTCTGATGTATTTTTTTGTATATTACATCAGTGTAAATGTGCATTTTATTTTTTATTATGTCAGAATGTATTTTGTTTTTTTCCCTTTCAGTAAATTAATAATTTTTAAATAATCTTTTATATTTGGCTTTTCGATATGTTCGCCCCCTCCCTCCTCATATATTAGGAGCACTGAAAAGTTCTGTTCATTCCTGTTACAAGTTTCTAATTCGAAAAGGCTTGATTCAGCTCCACAAACCATTTCGAACCTTATTCTAAAAATAGAACTGATGAGGAAGTAGTGAAGATGGGTGCCACATAAGTTAAATGGGAAGAATTTAAATAATAGTATCATCTATGTACGTTTTTGTGTGTACGAAACAAAACTTAAACCAGTTGATAACAGAGGATGAAAATTGATTTACCTATGAATACATTATAAGGAAAAAGGCATATTGGGAACCCGGAAAACCTGCCCCCACCACCTCTAAACTGAAATTGAGCCTGTCAGAGAATGTTGTGTTTATGGTAGGTATTTAAGAGTCATTACATTTTGAACTTTCGAAACCAAACGAACTACTAAATTTAGAGATATACTGTTAGTAGTTGGATAATTTAAAAACAGCACTCTAATAAAAGGACGCTGATATGATGTTCAATAGGTAGGACAAGATACTACTTCATGATTATGCCCAGTCACGTGCTGCTTTGAAGACTCGTCAAATACGCGAGGAGCTGGCTGATAAATTCCGTCTGATCCACCATACTCCCCAGATTTAGCACCTCATATTGCCACTTGTTTTAGACTTGAAAAAATGTTTTCAGGCAGGAAATTTCAAAACTAGGAAGATATAAGACACACGCTGGTTCAATTTTTCGCTTCTAAGGGTATGGTATTTTTTTAAAATGGGATGTATGCATTGCCAACACGCCAGCAAGAAGTCTTAAACTAATATGGCATTTATATTATTCAATAAAATCTATTGGGGCCGGGGGTAGCCTAGTGGTTAGAGCATCGTACCCCAGACCGGAGGGCCTGGGTTCGATGCCCGATGCCACCAAATACCCTCCAAGTACACACGGAGTATGTGCTTGTTAAATCTGTGGGTCCGAAAGTCTTGTCGGTGGTCGCAGCAGAAACCATGAGTTCAAGAGGCTGGAGAATATTTCCCTCCCTTCCAGTTCCATGCCAAAATTGTGGAGGTGGAAATAGGTGGTGTCGCCATCTATCGTTAAGAAGTCCAACCTGTCTCACAGGCTCTGGCAACTTTCATTCCTTCCCTTCGGGAAGAACACGACAACAACAACAATAAAATCTATTCAAGGTATGATAAATTTATTATTTTTTCATTCTAAAAACAGAGAGAACTTTCCAGTTCTTAACAACTAGTGCTAAGCAGGGGAAAATGCAATCTATTCTCTTTAAAAAAAATGATAGCATTTAAAGTTAAACAACAAAGTAGAACATTTAACTTGGAATTCTACGTATTGATACCCCTATAAATGTGAAATTCAAGCTTAAGCATGAATTCAATTTTAACCAGTAAACTGTAAAAACGAGAGACACGAAGTCCTTACTTTTCTTCATATGTGACTAGTAAAAGCTTCCATTTAATTCAATTTTCCAAAAATTCCAACTTCGCAGAAGCTAATCCTTTATTGAGAAACACTTTAAGGAATATTAACTTTTTTAAAGATCTTTTTATTTGCAGGTAATCCATTAGAGCTTCCAGACGTATTTAAAATTTTCGCCTGATGGGAATTTCAAACGCTTCACTGCGAGTATTATATTTCTTTCAAAAAATTCTTCGTCAAATCCAATGAACTAATCAAAGTCTTACTTCCAATTTTTTTTTTCTGAAATAACTAATATAATAAAAAAATTAATAACGAAGCATTTTAAGAAAGATTTTTAATTTTCGTTTCCCATTTTTTCTCTCTTTTGTGTGTCCCCCTTTTTTCATATTTTTTTCATCAATATATTGAAGCGTTTTCGTTTCTGTTTCCCTACCCGATCAATAACACTGATAACACTGATCATGATTCGGTGACCTTCATCACTTATACGCATGCGTCAAATCGTCAAAAAATATAAATTAGAAAACGCTTATTTTTGCAAATAGAAATAAGAAAAATATTACATCTTCTAAAAACATTAATCAAATTCAATACAATTTTGCGAAATTCAATATGAAGAATGGGTGAACATCATATAAAATACTCACTGTGAGAAATATGTTTGACTTAATTTCAAATGTTACCACTAAAATATGAATATAATATACTTCGAGTGATGAGTGAGCGAATATTAACGTCGCAATCTTCAGCTACTCGAGGGCTTTTGGCGACGGACCTCGAAATTTTGAACTATGTTCAAGTGCCGAGGATGAAACCTAAGCTGTCACCCCCCTCTCCTACCGCATCACACCAACGGGAGGACGTTTGAGCTCTCGACAGATTGAACGTACATCGCCCCCCTACATGGCGGGTCTTTGGTGGTTCTCAGCTCGAACTCGTGACACGCCAGTCACGAGTCCATTACCTTGACCACTAGGTGACACTTTTGGCAACGATACCTCAAATATTCTCAGATAAAAGCGTAGCCGTGGTAGCCTAGCGGTCAAGTTAACGACTGGCATGTAACGAGTTCGAGCCTCGTACTGTTGAAGAACAACCATGCAGAGGAAGCTGATGCACGTTTAATATGTCGAGGCTCAAATGTCCTCCCGTTGGTGTGGTGGGGTAGTAAGGAGAGGGGATGACAGCTCAGATATCATCCTCGTCAGTTGACAATGGTTCAAAATCACGAGGTACATTGCCAAAATCCCTCGTGTAACTAAATAGTGCCACGTTGATATTCAGTTTTTTACTCAAGATAAATAAGGCCGCGGTAGCCTAGTGGTCAAGGTCACGGAGTCGTAGCCGAAGTGTCATGAGTTTGAGCCTAGTACTGCTGAAGAACCGCCACGCAGTGCAGGCTGTTAAGTATGTCGAGGCTCAAACGTCCTCCCGTTGGTGTGGTGTGGAAGTTCGTAGAGGGGGTGCCATCTCTGGTGCCGTTCTCGTCACTTAACCGTGGTTTAAAACTACGAGGTCTGTTGTCAAAATCTCTCGTGTAGCTGAATAGGGCAAAGTTAATATTTACTCATTCTTCCAATATATAAAATCTTAACCTACCTATTTTGCTTTGGATTTACTTGGCGATATTTCGTCTCGGGTCAAAAGCAATATTTTGTAATATATTTTGGACGCTAATTAACTATATTAATTAATCAATTTAATTATTTCTGTCATCAGCATTAAATCCATTTTTGTCCAGTTTCAATGACTAAATTACTGCAGGTTTATTTATTTATTTATTTTGATAGTTAACCTCCAAACTTGTAAATTCATCATAGTGTTCTGTTTTTTTCCTGTATTATTAACTTGGTAGCATTTTATTAAATCAATTTCCAATTTATAATAGGATTTCTACAGGTATGGTCAGCCATGGGACAAATGCGTATCGCCAACCAGGCTCTGAGACTATTGATAGCTATTGGTCTGAAGTTACCTATATATCGAGTGGTGTAAATGTCAATTGTTTGATGTTACAACCATACCATGTGCTAACATCAGAGTAACGGTTCAATGCCGTGTTACCTTAAGAACAGTTAGTTTATTAAAGTGTGAAAGGCATGATTGTTTTATGGTAAGAGGACTGTAATGAACCCTACAGCACCTACTCCATAACTTCCTAAGTGACAAAACAGGTAGAAAATATTATGTCAATAAAGAAGGAAATAAATCAGTATATGTATAGGCTTTTCATTTCAGGACTTTTGAGAGTCACTAAAACTCACAGATATCAATAAAAACTTACAGTCGAAAGAACCGTCAGAATCATGAGCCCGCGACCATGATAAATTAATTTACAGCCCCCTACATAAACCCCCATATAATAAAAATTAGTAATAAAATTGGTAATTTTATAAAATAAACATTTCTTTTTCATTCGAAATTTTAACCCGGCACTTTTCGCGCAGGGTGTGTCATACCCACCGTCTAACTTTTTTCAACATTCCTTCTAAACCTATTTTTGGAAAATGGATAGTTACTCGTGTAGCTGACTTTAAGGTCATATCCTTTGCTTGCAGGTGAATTCTAAATACATATTTTTGAATACTGCCTCTTCGGGTATGTCATACCCTGCGCGTGAATCAACGTACCAGTTCTGAATGCATGAGCACGTTTTAAATCTTTCTTATGCTATGGCGTATTATTTGTAGTTATGATGAAGAAATGTGATATTTAAGTAATTTAATAGATATAGTATTTAATAGATGTAGTATAAAAGTATTTTCGGAAGAAGAAATTATAATGAGGAAGAATCAAATGATGAAGAGTATAAAAGCAAGTATGATTCATCCACTGAAATCGATCCAAATTTAGAAGAGGGAGACACTGTACAAAATAAATGTTTTATATGTATAGACACAAAAACCTTTAGGAAGAACGTAATTTTAAAGGAGATAACTGGTACACATCTTATCTTTTTTCAGATGAACTTTTGAAAAAAAAACTTTACTGAAACAATAAAAAAATTCAAAAATTCAAAAAAAAATCCAAAATTTTTCTATTTAAAGAATGCAGAAGTTTCCTTCTATATTTTTAGTTTTAAAAAGATACAGATTTAAAAAAAATTTAAGATCCAGTGAAAACATTGCACTCACTCATGACGAGATTAAAGGAGTATATAAAAAACAATGTACTGAATGCCCTTATAAAAAGGACAGAAAAACTAATTTACGCGTGAAAAATGTAATAAATATATTGTATTTCATAATTTTCTTCCTTTTCAACTTTCCTGTACAAACTTTTTTTGTAAAAACAGAATGTAAACACCCTTGGGTATGAGATACCCTGCACGAGAGCTTTCCGTCGTTTTTTTCACGCGAGTGATGCCGGGTTAACAGCAACACTTACTCTAGGATTGCCAAGTATACTCGTCTTCGTTACGATTTCCATTCACACACATAGTTGCGCATTTTCAAACGGGTGCGTCACATTTAACTGGTGAAAATCAATTGGTCACTTTTTCCAAGTTCTAAGGGCATTTCATAAACCACTTATGGCTCATTATAAAATTATCTCTACATATCATTACCAAAATAACAAAGTGTCCCATTACCTGTCAGTAGTGATGACTGCCAGAATGAGAATTGATGATTCGCTGCTCAGAGTGGAGAGGAATCCGCACAGGTTGCACTGCCAGCTGTGTCTCCACTTGGTCTCATGGTGGATGTACTCTCCCCTGAACACCACATCGTAGGCCGCGATGAAAAACAGGTAGACAGACATGAGAAGGTCTGCCAGGGACAGGTTCTTGATGTAGAATGAGTGAACCTCATTTGGTTCGACGAATAAGAAGCGTCCTACCAAGACTGCCACGTTACCAAGTCCGGCCACGAAGGCCACCAACCACACACTGATTCTAAGTACCACACTGTCCAATAGATGGGCAATACTACTGATACCATCTCCACGTGGTTCGCACACTCGGACATGGAGAGCCAAGGAGCACATGTGAAAGTCATCGAAGTAGCTGGGGAATATATAAAGATTTGATAAGTCAATTGGGTATACTACGCTATACAAATAAAAAATACTTCAACCAACCATTTCATGAACTTTTGACTCGGAAACAGTGTGCCAGAATAAGTTAATTATTGTATTTATATAATACAGCTAAAATTTTTGAAAGTCATAAATTTACAAATTATCTACTTAACCTGCACATTATCTGATGTGTTTCCTTAAAATGTGAAATCATCTGCAAAACAATAATTTTCTGCATTTTGCTGAAGTAGTGCATAATAGAGGTGATCGAATTTTTTTTCATAGCTTCAAAATCTACCTTTACGGAAAAGATGTCCAAGGAAGGAAAAATAAAAAAAACATTAAATTAATTTATATGTTAAATACTGCCTCAAGGGAAACAAAGTTTGGGTATTTGAGCTTTTTTATAAGTTAGGAAGCCATAAAAATTTTGTTAAATTCAACAGGCATTTTAGGATTTTTAACATTTGTTGCAATTAGAGGATACCTAATAACAAACTACGAGAAAAAGAAAACACCAGGTGCATTTAAAACACAGATTCTATCTTATTTAAAAAAAATACTGTCACATGCGCGCACGAAATTGCAGTGAACGATAAACCAGTGTTTCTCAAACTGCGGTGCACGCCCCCCTAGGTGGGCATGATAACCCTACGAGGGAGGCACGAGCATATCCAAGAGTCAAAAATAAAGTATTTCAAAAATTACAAATTTACAGAAAGGAAGCAAAACAAAATATACATTCAGACATAATAAAAAAATAAAATACACATTTACACTGATATAATATACTTATAAATGTATCATCACAGAACTACACAATTTATTCACTAGTTAATCTCAAAATACTGAATTAAGAACAAGTATAATAATTACTAGTTGTTGTTGTTGTTACTTATGCCACCTGTCTAACGTAGTCAGATCGAGGCCCACGAAATTCATCATGGCATCGGGCTAGCTTGTACGCCTGTCGTTAGCCGTAGCTTTGAGCACCTTGAAGGTGATAGTACGATTTGGCTCTGTTCCACCCGAATTTTAAGGGAGAACACCCTGGGAGTGGTCAGGGCCCTCCCACCTCTTCCCCTTCCACCAACCTCACGAGAGGACTTGCGTTTCGACGGCTATTAAGAGTACCCCCATGCCGCGAAGGCACTATACATTTACAAACATCCATGCCTTCACCCGGATTCGAACCCAGGCCCTACGGCAAAGTAGTCAGCGTCGCTAACCACTATACCGGATGGGCGACAATAATTACTAGTGATTCACATAGGCTTGCCATATTCAATATATTTAACTTGATAATTTGTACGGTTTATAATTCAAATCGTATTGTAGCTTTAACGTCAAAGTGCATTATTATTGCATTCAGTGGATTACTTTATGTGAAGGGGGGCGCGAGGAAAATTATGATTGAAAATTGGCCGCTAGTAGTGAAAGTTTGAGAAGCACTGCGCTAAACGGAAAGACTTAGAAAAACTTACTTTAAACTGATTCGAAAAAGCTACGGCCGAAATTGCATTGAACGATGAAAGAAGGGAAAGACGGAGAAAAGCTTGCATTGAACTGATTCGACAGTGATGGGAGAGAGAGCTGGGCTATGAAATGTTTTATGTGCATTGTATTACTCACTAATCAATAGCTATCACTTTTGGTGATTTGAAAAAAGAAAAATAATTACTTTGACTCCACAAAATTATCTAACCAAAATTAAGCCTTTTTCCATTTTTTTCGAAAATTCAACCATTTGTTTGAATATTATATTTTAAAACCCTTTTTTTTATATAAATATTTTTTTCCAAATATCTATACTATAGAACATCTTTTCCGCACAAGTAGGTTTCAACACATAGTGATTTTTTTTCAATATAATCACAATAAAACGTAATACATACATTAGTATATTTCGAATGGTTTCGGAGTGCAGAAGTTTTATATTTCTAATTTCCTTTCCCACCTGTTGCTGAGATTGTACTATTAGAATGTACAAAATTAACATTTGATAGATGTGTGTGTGTAGAACATCTAATTAATGTTAAAACAATAATAATAATTAAAGACTAGATACAAACATTTTGTGTTAGAACTTCAATGCATGTTATAGCCTTAATTTAAACATCCAATTCAAGATATAATTCATTGACTCGTATTTCATTAACCGCTTGCCTGTGGCCCCCGAACTGAGTTCAGGCAACGCGAATGCGCCAATTTTGGAATATCCGACTGGAGTTCGGGCAAGAGAAAATTCGGTGTTTCAATTCCGTAAAGCTCAAACTCAGTTCGTCCAACGCATAACATGTAAGTTACCATTTTCCTAATAGTTGGTAATACTTTCCCTTAAAAATTTTGGCAATTTAACGCCATTTGTCGGATTTTTGTAATTTTCCTGTTCGTATGTAGCAAACCGTAAAGGATTGAGGAAATTCAAAGAAATCTGTGGGACATGGAATCCATGAGAGTTCATTTAAATAATTGTATTGTTGTGTATTATTTTCTTACATTTAACTCGAAAATTATGTCCCACTTGATTCATTTTGCTATAATTTGAGCAAAAATTACTGTAATTCATTAACATTCCACATGTATGTGAAAATATTAAATGTAGTTGTTATTTTGTATATAATTTTGCTTTCTTATAAAATATTCTATTTTTTAACATTTTGAGTATGTAATGAACAAAATTAAAGAGAATTTTTTTCTCATTTTTTGGCATGTTTTTCTTGAATATATTCCACAGTTAAGGGATTAAATGAACGTTATTTGTATAATCACCTATCTCAAAAGCCTTTTAAATACAAGTGTGATTCATCTGAGTTGAAAAATATAGAAAAAAAAGTTCTATTTCTATTCCAAACAAGCAAAATGAGAACAATGAACTGTAAAAAAGCTTAAAACTTCAAAATATATGGTATGGGAGTAAGTAACCAGATTTTTTATGAAGTTTAAAAGAGAAAATGTTAAATTAGTCACCTGATTAAAATGTGCAAAATTTAAGCATCAGACTTAAAAAAATTATGTATTTAAAATTTAGATTTAATGCATTCTATAGCTGAAAGTATCGATGTTATAATATACAAAGTGTATCGATAATTATAATATACAATCATCAGTTTCGAAATATAAGCCAAATAAAAAGGAGACGATAACGATTACGATTACGATTAAGCAATTTACAATTTCCCATACAGATTTTCAGATTTCTGAAGTAGAGAGGATTCCTTTAAGACTATTTCGTGGTAATAGTCATCATTTTCATGTGTATGACTTTACCAATATTTTTGGAACAATTTAGATTCTTAATAACAAATAATGAATCCAAATTTGTTTGTAGTTAAACATTTAAAATGTTCTTTCATATTATATTAGAAAAAACAATTCTTTCACACTTACATTTTATGAATAAATAACTTATTTCTTAAAATATTTAAAATTTTTAGCAATGTGTGTTAAATAGCTCATTAAAATCACAACGTGGTAAAAAAATATATTTTTACAAATAAAAGGAAGTTTTTTTATATATATGCAATAGATTTTGTTTATTGTTAGTTAAAAATTACCAAGTAAATTACAGAAATCTAGTATTGCACGGAAAAAACATATTACAAAAAAGTAATTATCTGCAAACATTCATTTATAAAAAAAAAGTCCAAGATATTTATTTTTTTTGAGGTACCACGTTTTAATTAAAGATCAGAATTCTTAATTATTTTTTTGATAAATTGTCCCATTGAAAGAATAAGTATAATCCAAGATATTTTTGAGCACATTCCTAATTTGTAAGCCACATGAAAACATAAAATATCCATTTAATATCAGAAATGAAGTTTTTTCCCAGAACCATCTCCGTGTTCCCCTTCAAAATGTTCTGATACTGTATAGTTATATATAATTAGCGTTGGTTTAAAAGTAGAATTTACAGAAATTCATAAGCTGGACCATTTCAATTATAATAGTAATCTTATTCAATAGTATAACGTACATATACTCCAAGGACGTCAAGGGCTCAAACACGGCTTTTGTTGCTTTTTTCAGTTCATTTTTCTGCAAAGTCCTAGAGGAAAAACAAAAATTCTTGTATTTGCAAAAATAATTCTATTTTAAATAAAATACATTTGTGAAAATTGAAAAAGTTTTACTTTTGCTATATATATCAATATAAAATAGTAAGAAAAATATACAATGATCTGTGAACAAATGTTTGTTACCAGTATTGGTTATTGAATCTCATTAAGGAAATTTATTTATATATATACTCAAACGGGAAACTCAAATACTTAAGGAAAACGAAAATAAAAATAATAGTATTATAATAAAATATCAAAATACATAATCTCATATCGCAAACATAATAAAAAATAAATTTTCAATCTAGTTAAAAACATTTATAAACTAATCAAGTGCCACTTCAGACTTAGGAACGAAGCACACACACATACATATAAATATATATATATAAATATTCTGATGTATTTGCAATTATTTCTTATTGAATTATTTGAAATGTAAATATTTAAAAATGCGCTTGCACATATACATATAAAGGCATAAAATTAAAAAAATACGAAGGAAGAGACACTTACAATGACTTTAAATTCGATAAACCAATAAAGGTATCAGGGGAAATAACTTTTATATTATTTCCAATCACATCTCTGAAAAAAAAGAGAAAGCTTTAATTCCTATGCATGGATACGTTGAACAGAAAAAGAATATAATATATAGAAATATATTCATTTTTGAATAATCTGTGTTTTCTGATTTCTATATACATTTTTCATATTTTCAGTCATACTCCTTAACTAATGTAATAAAACGTTTATTTTACAGTAAAACAAAAATGTGTGTATTTATTGAACATTCATAAATTTTAAAGGTTTATTATTGTAAATGGATATACAGGTATATTTTTTGCTACTTGTATTTATAATACAAGTATACAAGTATGTTAAATAAACCCATTATTTGTTATAAATAAGCCATGTTTATAAAGCAAGGTATTTTAAATTTGTTTCCTAAGATTAAATGAAGAAAACTTCACAAAAAGGACCATGTTGCAATATAAATATTCAGCTGAAATCTTTTGAATCAACATCTTTAGCTATGAATCAGAAATTAAAACAAAACTGAAAAAATTTAATTTCAATTTTGAAACAATATTAACTATAATTCTGATAGTTAATATTGTTCTTCTATATACTGCAATAATATCTTAGACTGAAAATATAGTTAGAATGATCAAATATCCATAACGCTATTCATTTGCTTTATAGAATGAATATAGTGTAGAATTGAATTTTAGAGATTTTTCAAAATAACTTTAGATTGAAATTTATTCAATAAAAAATAGGGTTTGTGGTGCCATTTAAAAATCTTGTTTACAAAGTAATCAAGCAAAACACTGTATATCTCAGAATCTCTTATAAAACAAAATATTTCCAGTCTTTTTTTTTAACTCAGTATTGCTATGGAAACATAAATAAACAATATTAAAAGCTGTTGGAAAATTTTAAGGCCACAAGCTGTAATGACGCTTTTGAAGTGACTATTTCGATTATTTGACCCATCTATAACTGATAAATATGATAAAGATTCAAAATATTTATTCATGTATAAATCAAAAGAAAATTATTGTATTGCATCTTTCATTTTTACAACAAAATTCAAATTATTATTATAATTGAAACTACATTTTCCCCTTAAGGTATGATAAGACTTTACAAATTGAGTAAACAAGTAATTTTTCTTGAACAATCCATACAATAGTTTCCTTGAACAACCTTGCACATATCCAAGGTATGCACAGAAAAATAAATATCTTCTCAATGTATTTTTGTGTATAATGGTAGCCCTTGGGGGTATCCTTTCAAGGAACATAGTTAGAAAAAAATAAAAAGAATTTCTTGGGTGATATGATATTCTGCCATTGTACTGCAATGCGAAAATATATTAACACAAAATTGCTGAACACATAAGGAAAAAAAAATGATTATAATGAATAAAATTCAAGAAACGAAGTCATTTTTTAGAATAAAAATTCGAACACATTATTGCGTATTTACTTACAGTTTGTACAATGAACTCATGTTACCGAAGGAGTCAGCTTCAAGAGCAGCTATCTTATTCTCAGTAATTGCCCTAAAAGCAGAAAATAAAATCATCACCATGATTTCATTATTTATAAATTGAAATACTTTACAGACTTTATAATTTCTAAAAGAAAATAACGAAACAGATTTAGTTCTTTCTCTAAATATGATAATAACATTCTGAAAAAATTAAATTGTTTCATGTTTCAATTAATTATTAATATTTAAAAATGTATCTATTCTTCAACTGAATCTCTCAAAAACAATGAATAAAAATGAAATAATTTTAAAATTAAGAAGGACTATTGACGATTATTATTGACAACTTTTACTCATTTTTACAAAATACATATTTCTGGGGATGTGGTACAATGTATAAAAAAAAACTCTTCGACTTAATGGCTCTCCCAAACTTTTTGGTTGCGCTCTATGTGTATATATGTATATATATATATATATATATATATATATATATATATATATAGATATATACAGAGAGAGAGAGAGAGAGAAATATATATATTATATAAAAGTTTTTCTGCAGAAAATACCAAAAAGCTAATCGTTTAAGTTTTTCAACAAAACTTTATGAATCCATGAAATGATTTTCAAATGCTACTCCTCCTACAATGGTTGACGTACACACACGAAATTTTATTTACAAGTACGTCGAACAATGTACGATAAAAGTTAACATGGATTTGGTGATGACATGGTTGTTATCCATTTTTCATGAATGTCTATTGAAAATTCCTTTATAAATGTATAAATGCAAAATTAATTTTTCAAACAAATAAGACAAACAAATAAGCATTGCTTTGATTTAAAAATACATACCAACTTTTGTTACATATATTAATAGTAATAGTTAGAAAAAATCATCAAAGAATTGCTACATTAGAAAAAAAAGCTGTAGAATTTGAAAGGAAGAAAAGTAGTATTGTTTCTTCTTTTTCAGATAAATCCATTTTAGTTCTTTTTATTTGCTATTGAGATGTGAGTAAAAATGAACATAAACGTTATTATAGCTTCGGCATTTTAGACGTTATTATAACTTAGAGCTCTTTTAAATTATATGAGATTGCAGAATAATGTATAAAAAATAATTTAGACTAAAAAAATTTCTTTGATTTTTTGACCGATCTTTATCAATTGAATTGTACTGTGTCCCCTTAAATAAAGAACAAATGAATATTAGCTACAAATTAGTCTAAGGTCTCCGTATAATATTTAGTGTACCCGAAAGAAATCCTTTGGCCATGCTTTGTTAGGCAAAAAATAAATTAACGTACTTTTATCAAATTATTTGAAGAAGAATATCAGTTTGAAAAGTTTTTTTCAAATTGAATTATTGTGATAAAATAATTAGCTGTAAAGAAATATAAAATTTACCCAGCTGTGTTATCAATTGAAATAAAGATGAATAAGTTAATTTTACAAAGCTGAAAAGATCCCAAAAAATCTGTATTGTGTGAGGAAGAAAAATAGATTTTTAACTTAAATCTTATTTGAAATATGGTGTAAAATTTCAATAAAGGAAAATTATTCACTTACAAGGTATTCAGCTTCTCCAGTCCTACCCAGTAGGTCAAATGTACTTTTTCGATTTTATTAAAGGATATATACCTAATCAAACAAGAAAACAGTTTTATCAATAATCAGTTATTTTTCTCATTTGAAAAATAATGTTATGCTTAACATTACAGGCATAAAATTTAAACAGACTTAAGTAATGTATACAAATAGAAAGCTTACTTGTAGCAATGTGTGTGAATAGGGTAAGAACATATCCTACTTAGTACAAGCAAATCAAGGATTTATTGAAAATTTTTCTTAAAAAATATAGTATTGTGTTATAATTTTCATTCATATTCAAAAATAATGCTTTTCATTATTTAAGCAATCAATTTTATCAGTTACGGATGTTATAATACTCTCACTTACACAGCAATACTGTAAAAAGTTAAATATTCCAATTTTAAATTAATTCTTGAGAATCATCTCGTGGGTTCCCTCTTATTTTATGTAAATTTTAAAGAAAATACCTTTAATTTTAATAAGCGTGAAGTTTTAAAAACACTAAAAATTTCCCCCCTAGTTTGCATCATTGGAAATATATTCATAATTAATATTAATTATTCAAAAGAAAAAGCCCGTTTTGTGAATTTTTCTGTAGCTTTTTTTCTTCGGTGCAGAATCTTAAAAATAATATGATACATTTTATATTGAAATACTAAAAATAAAATAAATTTGCTTACATCTACACGGTTGTTGTAGAAGCATTTTATGTATTTCAAAGATGAAAAAGAATAATTCGTTAAAAAATGTATTCATGCATCAATAGATTGATGTAAGGAAAATAAATATTATAAATGTATTCACATACAAAAACAGATTCATATAAAAATGTAAATAAAAAAAATAATATAAATGTATTTATGCATAATACAGAAAAATAATCTTTCATGGCCTGGTACACAATATAAAAACTCGAAACACAAGGGACAGTTTTATTGAAACCTTTTGTGTCATCATTTTATGAATTAATTTTATTTAAAATTATGGAATAAAATATAGCAAATGAACACAAAAAAATCGAATAAATAAAGAATATGGTGAACGTACCAAATACTTTGATGTATAATACCTATCAAAAAGCAGCCATTTTATGTGATATCATAAAATTAAGCAATAAAAATATTGAATAAATATTAGAATTTTTATTAAACCCCGAAATTATTTAATTTTAATGTATATATAGACATATGTATGTTTTTACTCTTACCGTGAGTACGATGTAGAATAAAATTAAAATGATTTTCAAAAACTTTAAAAATCAAAGATCTTTATTTAGAATGTCAGAAGTGTTAGCGTATTTTTCAAACTTTTTTTTCTCTCAACAATAGTGATAATCGTATTAAACTCACACTCAGTAGTTTGAAAAAAAATGTAAGAAAATATTAAACTAACAAACGGTAGGTTTTCTAAATAATCATTCAAATAAAAAAAACACGTACTAGAGTTAAAAAAGAATTGACTTTTTTTCCATGACAAATATTTTTGATTTCGATTACAGATGAAAATCTTTCCGGTTTGCTATCTATTTTCAAACCTCAACATTTATTACTATTATAGACAATTTTTTTAAGAAAGCTTTAAGTACAGTTATTTAGAATTCTCAAATTACAGATATGAATTATTTTTAAAATATTTTACATTAACATAATAGTTAATGACAATAAATTATTATAATGAAAACAATCTATTTTTAACTAAAGAAATTGAAATTTTATTTTAAGAATACATTAATGCATATTTCAAATCTACAAGCGAATCCTTTAATATTTTATAAAAAATATATATCAAGAGTTGGACACACACATCTTCAAAACCTTTTTCAAATAGACACAGGATAGATGACTGATATTCAAAGTCATAATACATTTATGGTTGTGTAAATATCACTAATATGTTAAACACATATTGCACTTGATATATTTTCAATAGAAAAAAGAATTTATACTTACAGCATTTCTAAGTTTACAAGCTTCTGAAACACATATTTTGTTATGCTTGTCAATCTATTGTTATCTAAGTATCTGAAATAAAAAAAAATAGTATAATTTCAGAAGTTAGCTTTAAGGGTAATGCATGTACAATGATACAAAGTTTCTCTCATACACACACAAGTTCCATAAAATCAGTATAAAAAAATCCTTAATCCTGGAGGAAAAGTCTGATGTGAATTAAGTTCAGTTTTGGAAATATAAGTTGGTTATTTTTATATTAATGTTCAATTTTTCAATGCATAAAAAGTGAGCATTTATACAATCAAATTCTCAGAAATACAAAACTTTAAAGTACATTAAGAAAATGAAAATATTTAAATGATTTTGTAGTACACGGGAGAAAATGGAAACATCCTGTTTATGTCCACCAAAATTAAAAGAAGTCTAGGATGTGATTGAAAATATATTGAAATTATAAAGCTTTTTTTTAAAACAGGATGATCTACAAATAAAAAAATATTATTTGTGTTTATTTGTTATTCACTTAAAACGATTACAAAAATTGTTTTTCAAAAGTAAATATTAATTTATGTCTAACTGTAGAGTTTTATATTAAATCGTTTCACTTTTCAATGGGTATGTATGTGCAAGAAAGTGCTTCCAAATACATATTATTTAACAGTATATATGACATTTATGTATATTGAAAATTTAGCACCAGCTTTAAAATATGAACAAATTTTTAATTAATTTTCTTCCTTCACATAAATAAGCCAGAATAATTGTTGTTTTTAAAAATTGTGATTTTTTCCTAGAAAAAATAAACAACATTTTTACTCACAACTTTTTTAAGTTGACTAGACTGTCAAATACGCCAGGTGGTAGAGACTTCAGAAAACAATGACGAAGATCCCTAAAAAAAATTTAACCAGAAATTACATTTTGTAATGTGAGTAAAGTAAATATTATTCTTTCTCTTACGAAACGAAAGCAAACAATTTTCTTTGTGCTTTTTTACCCTCACTCAATAGGTATATTTGCAATCCGATGAAATTATACGAAAGAAAAATTTTAAAATATCAAATTTAAACAAAACTGGCGCTATATATATATTATATTATATTTATAGTTATTTTCAAGTTCATAATCTACCAACATAAAATAAAGGTGTCATATTGAGACTGCTCTATGATATTGCTCCCTCTGTATAAAAAATATTTTGGTAAGTTCATGAATTTATGTTTGCTTATATCAAGTTTTTCTAGCAACTTATACCATTTATACAATAGCAATTCTTTTTGGTTTAATTGTTTATTAGGTGAATGCATTTTTACACATTAAACCATGATGATTACATTCTTAAGTTAGGCTCTTGAGTCTCTTCCAATTTTGGTTTGTTTTCTCCAATTTTTCTTGCACTATCACGTAAAACATTTCTACTGGAGGGGAATTTTGGGATCCCATAAGGCAAGCTTAGCCCTACTTCACAACCCTAAGTCAATAACAGCTTAAGAAAACATAAAAGATTTCCATTTTGAAAAATTGGCATCAAATATATAATATATAATATATATATACTTCACACATTATTTAACATCCTATACATTTAAAAATTTCTTCATTTTTGACAACCAACCGAATTATAGACTTTTAAATTTGATTGACATCTTATTCGGCATTTATCTTTGCATGCTGGTTTAAAGGATACGTTTATATATAATTTGGATGTTTATTTTTATGAATAGTAACTTTCCATTCATTTCAAAACTCCTTATTTACTTGTAAAAGACCATGAGTAGAATTTTTGGAAAAATTTTTCTTGGATTCTTTTTTAGGATTTTATGATGTGCTGCAGAATTGAAATCAGTTGCCTTCTCATACATTTTTGAGAGTTTTCATTCAATTGACTCTTTTACATTTTGGATCTTTTTTAATTTGGTTTTTCATACCGAATTGTAAAGGGGGATGGTGGGGGCCATCAAACTAGTTTAAGCCCTCTTGTTCGGTCTTAAGTAGGAAAGCGCTTTTGGAACTCGCTATGTTCCTTTTTGAATTTCTTTTGTGGAAGTGTTTTTCATTTCTTCCTTTTATATTTTTATTATGTTTATTGTGGTTAATGTGCTTTTTTTTTTTTTTATTCGTATCTGTTTTTGATGTATTCTATATTTTCCATTCATATATATAGAGAGAAAGAATTTTGCTATTCTTGGTTTTCAGTTTCACAATTTTCCTTTCACAAATTCAGGATTTAATTTGACTATCATTTTTTGTATTAATTTTACTACACACATATATTACATTTTATGTAACAAAATCTGTAGTAAATTTATTTGACAAAATTACAAAATATAAATTAAAAATAATACAAATCGACATTGTTCATTAAAGACAAATTAATTCTAGTTTTGTCTAAAATTTTAAATTTCTGAAAATTACAAATTAAAAAAAGAGAAAGCCTGAATTTTAAATTAATAGTACCAAACACATCCTTTAGATTTAGTTCATGCACGAGCTTTCAATCATATTTTAGATAAACTTTTTTAAGCAAACGATTTCAGAATAATCCCATTTTTTCATTAAATATTTAATAAAGTACACAATAATTGAAAAAAGACTCACAAAGTCTCCAAATTGTGAAGCCCAATGAAAGCCTCAGGGTGAAGAACAGTAATAGGATTGTAGGATAAATCCCTAGAAGATAAAATGTCATTTCAAATTATATGGATAATGTTTAACAATTCTACAATATATTACATCATTTTAAAAATTGTAAATTTCTTCACATTTCAAAAATAACATTTTAATATTAATTATTAATAAGCCAGGTAATTATTTTAATAAATAAGCCAAGTATCCATGTGAGGTTACAATATGATTTTGCCTTATACATATTGTATCCACTAGTGATTACATGGAACTCAAGGAGTTAGCATAAACTTTATAAATTGAATAATTATGTAACTTAGGAAAGACATTTTATAACATAAAAATGATAAAATACGCACATAAATGTTTTGTACATATGATTATACAACAATGTTTCTCAAACTTTCAATACTTGCGACTCAATATTCAATCATAATTATACTCGTTCCCCCCTCTATAGAATAACAATGTATTGAATTCAATAATACTATACTTTTACAATGCTTCTTTTACCTTTTAAGTACCACCGGCGTTTATAAACGTCTTGCTCAGCCAAAGCATTAATGTCTATGGACGTATATATACGTCTTTCCGAAGCACGATATTTTTTGTGCACTGCCATCCATAAAATTATTCCGAAGGCATTGGAATGCATCAAAAAAACCTTGACAGTGTTTGCGAAGGATTTACTTGTTTCAGAAGATTTTCTTATTTATTCCTTTTCTCCCTCCCTCAACATATCACATACGTGTGCTACGTGGAAAACGATAGCATTGGAAAGCAAATTGGGTAACTTTTAATAAGCAGTTAAGGGATTAATATTAATACATACGAATTATCAAGATGAGTGTTAATTTTTATATGTACGACAAGCCATATGGAGTCACTAGTAACTATTAAACTTGTTTTACTTTAGTATATTTAAATTTAATATCAAATACATTGTGCAGTTTTGATACATTTATAAGTGTATTATACCAATGAAAATGTGTAATTTATTTTTATTATGTCAGAATGTATTTTGTTTGCTTATACGTTCAGTAGATTAATATTTTTTTTAAAAAAATAATCTTTTGTTTTCGACTTTTCAATATGCTCGCGCCCCCTTCGTAAAGTTATCACACCCCCTCAGGGTGGTGCGCCCCACAGTTTGAGAAACGCTGTTATACAATGTATTTTTATAGTAATTTTAATTTTAATGCTTTCCAAAATTTACTCTAAACTCATACATACAAGAACAACAGGTCGTTGTTAGTTGCCATAGTTCCTTCAATCATTGAACCAATTTCGTTATTCGTGAGATATCTATAAAAAATAACATTCGATAAATTATTATTAAGTCTTAAAATATAAAAAGCTGAAGTTGAGAATTCAGAAAAAAAAGTTAGATATAAAATTAGTTAATCTATACAGGATGATTTGAGACCAGACCGACAAACTTTCAGGGCGTGTAGACGATACAGAGACAATTCGGAATCACACAGGAATGCATTGTCGCAAATGGCGTAGTTGCGAGATGTGGTGCAAAAAAGAAGAGAGAAAAAAACAGAAACAGCAACACCTTTGAAGGACAGAAAACATTATATTAAACGGTTGTACTACAACAGATGTTCAAAATTTCGAACAGTAATTGTTCTGGCAAGTCTGACAGCGACGCCGCATAGAATTCCTGACATTCTGGAAGATTCTTCCAGGCAATCTTGCGGTAGATGGCACCGAACGGAAGGTTTCCTGAACAATGATCGTGCTAGAAGTCATCATTTGCAATCCTGTTCCTGAGATAGGGGGATGAACGCGCATTCAAACGAATTGGTCGACTTGCTGATAGTGTACGAAGATGCCACTCGGCTGTTGTACCAGAAACGTTACTCGAACAGTCGTGTTCCAATCCTACAGCCTTTGCAAGTGTAAGCGAAAGGTTACATGGGATAAGTTCTGTAGTCAGTTAATCGGTTCTTTTTGGTGTATTTTTGGTTCTTCAGTTGAAGACCTCATCGCTCGAATATCTGTAGTTGTCAGCAGGATACGTGACATTCCAGAAATGTTCAAGAACGTAAGGAATTCCATGTAGCACACCATTGTCAGGCCTGCCGGATGACTTCTATTCGTAATTTCGAACACCTGTTTTAGTACGACTTTTCAATAAAATGTTTTCTGTCCCTTTAATGTTTTTTTTTATCTGATGGGCTGCGGATTGGTATTTTTACCATTGCAGATGTTGTCAATTATGGATCGGGTGGCCTGAGTGTGGTTGTCATCCCACTCAGACCCCACGTGGTCTGTCTCGACAGAAACCATATGTAACGGATTCTGTTTTAGTAGAATCTTGAACTTGCTTAACTAGAGGTGCTGATGTTTACACGTAATTCTTGGCTTCGACGTACTAGGTGCCGTTGTTTACTAGGATTTTTACCTTGAATATTAGAATTCTCTTTAGTTTCAGTCTAATTAATGTAATGGTTTAATTTGTTAAAGATTGTTAAGTTTATTGTTGAAAGTTATTGTTACCAATAAATCCAGGAAAAGACAAGTCTAGGACTCCAGAATATTATTATTTTTTTAACACCACACACACGCATCAGTATTCACCACAGCAGACCTTGTACATCCCCAAGAGCTGGTATCACTCTTTAGTGCGGCGCCGTATAGGCGGATACCAATCGCCGCAAGTAATTTTGACACTCAGTTTCCTCCACAGAGGGAGGCACTTAGGCTCTGACGATGCGAACTTGTACCAGGATTTAATTTTGCCAAGAGCGCCCAAGCCAAACAGACACGCTAGGGATCTTGTACATGCCGTATAATCATACGACATGGCCACTGTCGATTTTCTGCATCACGAAAATCCACTGACTTGGGCCGCGGTCGAACCCGGAACCTTGGGTGCAGAAGGCCAGCGACAAACCAACTACGCCACCCAGCCGGCTGTCCCTGTAATGTGTTACAGTTTCTGTTCCTTTTCTCTATTTCTGTATACCATAGCTAACAAAGGCGGCGTTTGCGACCCTGTATTCCTATATGATTCCGAGTTGTCTCTGTGCCCTCTACGCACACTGCACGTTGTCGTTGAGGTAGCGAATCAACCTGTATAGTCCGAACACCATAAATGTAAAAATCTAAAAACTTAATATTAGTCGTTCTTTATAGAATTTGAAATCGAATAACCCTAAATGACGAATAGAAATTCAATAAAAGAATAATGTACTTACAAATTTTTTAAATGTGGTAGGTTCTTGAAGGCATCCTTGTTGATCAAAGTGACCCGAGAACCTTTCAATATTCTAAAGAAAAATACATTATTAGTACATATAATATTAAGCATTTTGAAATAATACGTATAATAACATTTGTATTGTAACGTATACGTATATAACACATAATAAAAATTATAACGTATAATAACATTTCAATATAACAATTTATTCATAATAATTATTAACAAAAATATGAATCATGCTTGAATTTGGTCAATTGTTTCGCAAAATAAAAATTACCAGAAAAATTAGTTAAAATATAATTATATTACAAAACTTAAGTTCGTACGCATTCGTTGTGTGTGTGTTCCATTTTTCATTTTCAAATAAAATAAAGATTTTTCCATATTCATTTCTTCGAATTATCGTCTGATAATTTCTGAAATTGGAATGTTGAGAAAAACTAGGAGAAAAATGTATTCTGAGAAAAACATCTTAACGAAACTATTTCTTGAAAAATAAACATTTTTTGTGAGAATCATAAAACGTTTATACTTCTTGGAAAAGAAGTTATGCCTCTCATAGAATTATAAAAAGATATTTTGTTATGAACTGTAACAATTCTATAAAAGCTGCGAAGATAAATTTTTGAAATCCATTCGCATTGTAAAAACATATTGAAGGATTTTTAATACAGTTAAATGCATTGTTTTTTCATGATTTTTATGAAAGTATGTAAAATTTTCAAACACTAGGGAATCAGTTAATTTTCTTTGAGTGTGCGAGATGAAAAGATTAAACATTACGATCATTAAATAAGCTTGATTTGACTCGAATTCTAATTAAAATCCACGAATTTTGATAGCAGTACAGATTAAAGAACACTGTTTTTAGTAAAGTAAACTTTAACAACGCAAATCTAAGCATTTTTTTTTTTTTTTTTTTTTTTGCAAAACGAACATTAAATGATTTTATTTTATTTAAAATAATGGTACATAACAAGACGTAAATAGATAAAACAAAGTACGTTCTATAGTTTTCATTACCACTAAAAATAATGTGATTAAGAAATTCTTCCTTTTTATGGAAAATAACGCACATTACCAAAAAAAAAAAGATATACGCAACTCAAAACCAATGAATAATGTTTTAAAATATATAATAAATATATTTTATAAAAACTATGTGATGTACGCTTGTATTTTGGCCGTACGAATTTAGAATTTTGAAAAAAAAAAAATTCAGTTCAAAAACATTATTTAAGAAATATTTTCTTAAGAAATGAGAATTTTAATTCGTTTCTCAGAATTTTATTTTTAATACTTCATATTTGTAAAAGACGAATTGGAAAGATTGTCTTCTAAAAAGTTAACTATTTTTAATATTCACAAATTATTTTTCATGATAACGATTTACCAACCTTCTTATAATACTGAAATTTTAAAATAATAAAGCAACCATAATTTTATTTTTTGATATATATATTTAAAAAAAAAACTCTCTATAAGTGCACCATGTCCTTAAAGTCAAATCAGGCTTTAAATTCTGATAATTTTCGTAAATTTTACGGGACGAGATATTGTACTTGTCTTGAACATGATGAGATATTAAGTATTGTCTTTCCTCATTCGTTGTTATTTTACTCGTTCATTAAAAGAAACAATAATTAATTTAACATGAAAAGGGTATTTTTAAATTTTACTACTTTACCCTTACGTATATATATATATATATATATATATATATATAACTGCGAAAAGATAAAAAAAACATTTGTAGAAGTCTACATTTTTTTATGATTTAAAAATGTAGTGCGAAAAATGAAACAATATTTCAGAAATTTCTTAAATATTTTTTTAAAATTTTTATCTACCAATATTAAATCTCTTAAATTTTCATTTCATTTTATACTTAATAAATCATGACCGCATACATGATGATTCATGCGTATATATTTTTAATACTTGACATGGTTTCGCTAGAAATGCAAAAGTGCCTTTAACTTACACTGCGAAAAGTAGCATTGAACTTTATTATTTTTTTAATGAGTTGCATATTAGCAACTCATTAACGTAAGTTGCATATTAGCAACTCATTAACATAAGTTACATATTAGCAACTCATTAACATAATTTGCATAATAGCAACTCATTTGCAGGCACTGCAAGTCCCCAAATGTAAGCGCCATTTCAGCGATAGCGCCATCTAGTAGCAGCTCTCGCTACCAAATTTGGAAGTATTTTATTAAAAACATTATAGACAAAATACTATTTATCGTTCCAGCAAATCAGTCAATCTTTTAAATATTATGTAATAATAATTTAATTGGTTAAACATACTATTTCATACAAATACTTAAATTAGTAGCTACTTCGTGAATTAGAATTCTGAGCAATAGATTGCTTTAATCAGCTCTTACAGATATATATTGCATATATTAAAAACATCGAAGATTGAATAGGAATATTTTTCTACAAAGTAATATTTTTCCGATTACTAGGCAAGTTCTTCACTTACAAAATATTAAAAACAAAATAAAAATTTATTCTAAATTATAGGTCAAAAAATATCTGTACATCAATGATATGCATTCAGAAATCTGGTTCATTTGAAAAAAATTCTTCTACGTATAAAAAGTATATATTGACTTAAGCAAATAGGTACTTCTAGCAATGGTGCTCTTATCATAAATATAAATGGCATACTTTAAAAGAATAAAGTAGAATTTAAAGAAAAACCTTTTCAGCTACATTAGGCTTTCAAATAATTTAAATATCTTTTAGCATTTTCTTCGGTAAATGCATATGATTTGAAATGCAGAAGAGGAAATTTTATAAAAACAGTAATGAATACTTACAGAGTTTCCAGTTTTTCATTCAACTGAAAATGCTTGGTATCGAGGAACTCCAAAACATTTTCTGATAAATCCCTGAGGGGAAAAAAAGATAATATTCTTTTAATAGTTGAAGGATAAACTAACAAACATCTAAACTCTTGAATTACTAATAATTTTTCTGTTTACTTATTTATTCTAGTATACATGATATCAAAGTATATTTGAGGAGTTATAACTTTTAAGTTTGGCAAGATTTCTTACAAATATTTACTTAGTAATATTTCCTTGATCTTTTCCAATTTCGTACTTTAATTTTTAATAACTTTTAGATAGATTATTTTCACGTTATTCGCAACAAAAAAGTCCTGAATTATATCAAATGCAACCCTAAATTCTAAATTATAAACATAATTTTATGAAAAAATGTTGTGTGAGCAGGAAGGAAAAAAGTCTACTTGAAGTTTTTCAAAAATACAAAGTAAAACATTCTCAATATATTATCGTAATTTTCTAATATATTTAAAAATAAAAAAAAATTATTCTAACATGTAAAATAAATCTTTATTAAAATTGCATAACATGAATTAAAAAAAGAATTTAGTTTTGTAACACGAAGAGATTCATTACCAATTCATAGTTGTTTCACACAGTTCCTAAAATTACATGCCATGCTTTTCAAATACATATTTTATGATAACTATAGCAATATGATAAAAATAGTACAGTTAGAATAAATAATTATACACATGAAAAATAGCAAAATTATTTTACAAAAAAAATCATGCTATTTGTAAAACTTATGGATGTTATATGTAATTCATTAAAAAAACATTAACAACAATTCGATATCGGATTTTATAATTTTATGATCACAAATTAGATGTAGATATGTTTTACCTACAAATTTAGAATGAGATTTTACATTTTCTTAAAATAATCAAAATCAGTAATTTAATTGAAAAGTGAAATTTCCAGTTAGTGTTGGAAAATATAAATTATATGAAAAGAAAACTCACGAAAAAATTTATTACTTTTACACAAAATATTTAAGGTAAGGATGTCCAAATCAAAGGCTGGTTTGGACCAAATAAACAAATTTAACTTAAGGTGGATGGCAATGAAAATAAACATTCACAGAAACGTGGGTTCATTTCTCTCGAATAATGCATTGTAATAAACATATAAAAAAAACAAGAAAAATTTAATATTTGCGCCCTGATACTTGACTTCTCTTATCTGCTTTTATCTTTCCTATTTCGGAAGAAATTTTGGCATTTTATTATGTATTTTTGTATGCCAATGCATTAGCCGGACCGCTACCATGCTTGTTGTGGGGAGCGAGTTTGACACCCCTCATTCATTTATACTGACTGCGTTTGGGAACTGCAAATTTAAATAAATTACAGTTTAAAAAACTAAAAAACATCCTTTTCTAGCTAATCGAACTAAGTTGTAACTTAATATTTTAATCGCCAAATCTGGAAATGGGATCTGAAATTAGTTGCCAGATGAGGGATGGGGTACTAAAATGGAAAATCGTTAATCCTGATGATCCTGATCAGGACAATGGAACAAAGTCATTAAACTATTGTATTGTCATCCGTCCTGGACAAGTGAGCAAAATTTCCAATTAATCTGACCTTTAAAAGTGGGTAAAACTTGAGTTCAAAGATTCCGTTACATACAAGTGAAGCTTATAAAAGAGTGTTAAAAAGCGTATAAATGAATATTTTTTTTTTATATTTAGTGTCACTTGAATTAGAATATACATATAAAATTGTTTTAAAAATATTACAAAAATAAAAAAATTATTTGAATAATAATTTTTTGGGAAAAAATGAAGAAAAAAATGACATACTTTCTAAACATTTTCCTTTTATGAAAACCACTTCTGTAATAATAATATTTTGCCTATACATAACTAAAACTTCAGAGTCTGGAGTAAGATTTTTTAAATTTGCAATTTCAAAGAGATTTATTCATATTTTGATATGTGAAAGCAGATAAAATTTTTATTAAATCACCGGTAATTATTTAATAACCCTAGAAGTAAACTGAAACTGATAGTAACTCTGAAAATAAGATAAATTTGTCTAAAATTCTTGTTTGGACTCTGTAGAGCTGCATATACTAAAAATAGAATTATAATAGAAACATCTTTCATGAAAGGAGAATGTTTTGAAAGTGTGTCGCTTTTCTTCCTTTTTTACCTCAATATTACATTTATGTAATCTAATATTGTAATAATATTCTTAAATCAATCTTACATGCATATTCTAATTGACCTGGCATTGAATATGAAAAAAAATCATTCATTTATACGCTTCTTCAAAGTCACGGTTCTGAACGTAATCAGTAGCCTTAAGTGACTCAAACACGAAATTTCATTATTATGCTTAATTTTGCTCATTCACATATTTTCAATTCTGTACAATATACCAACCATATGAAACTTAAATTATACAATTTCGTTCCAAAAAGTTCAACACACAAATATGCTTGTTTTGTGATTTTCCTACTATTAATATAAATAAGAAATATTTTAAAAATCGAAATTAAAAATAAATAAATTTTTTATCTGTTTCATATCTATTGGATAAAAATATCTTGATTCTAAGAACTTCGTAAAAAAGTACGTTTTGAAAGAAAAAAAAAATATTTACAGTTCTTCCACATTTGAAGGTAGATCCGGAGGAGGTTTTTGAAGATTTTCACGAACGCAGAATAATTTGAAGCCGGAGCATCTACATACACTTGGAACTGGCTTCAGTTCTGTAAATAAGAAAAATAAAAGAAATAAATGAAGCTTCGATTTTTAATCAATAAAGCACATTTTAATCATTTTATTTCCATTATAGCATTGATGCTACATTTCCAGAACACACCTCAATGCAAAAAAACCTTTTCTGGGCTTTTACGAACATGAGATTTTTGGTATTTGTTTCATACGATGGTAGATTTTACATATAAAGGTTGCTCAAGGGAAACATTGTTGCTTCTCATGCGACGTTGAACCTTCTTAATCAGATCAAAAGCGCTGTAAACTAAAGGGGATAAATTTGGGCTGTATGGAGGGTATTAAAACAAATCTCATCAGAAAGAACGCAGACTGCTCTATATTGTATTAAAAGTACATAATCATGGACCCTGCATAATCAAAAATCGAAATTTTTCATTTCGACAAATGAACTGGCTATCGATGAAGAATTTCTCTTCCCGTCTCTGCTTTGTTCAAAAGTTGAACACATTGCTTTTTTTAAACGTATCCATCACACAACTCTACTATCACAAAAGGTTGTTGTACCTAGCAAAGTTGGATTTGAGCATTGTTACCTCGCTAATTCAAACACACGGTTATCTTGTGATTAAATGACAAATACTTCTGACGTTAGAGGTTTTGCCTATGTTTCACTTCAGATACCATTGTACATGGCAATAATTTGTTGTGCTACATTGTTCACACAAAAGAAGTTATTATTTCCCCCTTTTTGTCATAAAGAGAGAAACAGTAAATATGTATAAAATAGGTCATGATAGCATCAAAACTATTTGGCGTTTTGTCTTTTATAAGTATATATAAAAATGAAGCTAAATTAATAGGAAAATATTTTCATTGATTTGTATTTACGTCACGAAAATGGAAATTCTGCAATTATTTCAAGACCTGTTTGATTTAACTCTGCATTTGTTCTCCTATCTTACCCCTCGTTTAGAATCATGCTTACTTCAATCGATAAATAAATAAATAAATACAAATTATGCATATATTTTTACTTAAGCCTATCGAAAGCTGCTAGATAATTGTTTATTAGATTTTTTTTTCTTGTAATGTTGTTACTAATGCCACCCTATCGACGGTGTCAGATCGAGCAAGGCCGCTTTTAGACTTAGGCACGCTAGGCATGTGCTAAGGGCGCGAAAGATTGGGGGCGGCAAAAACTGGAGGGTGAAAAAAGAAATAAATTAAAATTACACCGCTACGAAGAGAGTAAAGCGAAAAGCGACGAAAAAAATGATAGTTAACAATTTGAAAATAGTTTATATATATTGTATACTTAAACTGTAATTGCAAACGATTTCATTATTTTACTGTACTAATTTACAAAAGGGTGGGTGGTTCGTGATGTTGTAAAGTAATAAATGAACAAGAGTGGCCAAACCCTGCCACTATCCTCTTGTTGCCTGTCTGTGACACGGCGGGTTTATAGGGGATGGATATTGGAAAGACTCCCCAAAGAACAAAAACATAGAAAGGGAAAAGAGTAAGAGCCCCAAAGAACCAAGAATCACCCTGAACCCAAACTGGCAAGGTAAAAGATGAAGGAAATGCTCTGGAAATAGTGTAAGTAGGGGCTAACAATTTAAAGTGCCTAGTGCGCCGGGGAGGTTAAAAATAGCCCTGAGATCGAGTCCCCCAAAATTTATCGTGGCAGGAGTGCTGAGTACGTCTGTCACTTTCGACAAACCTTTTGAGCACCATGCAGGTGAGCGTACGTTTCGGATCCGGGAGCATATGTTTTTGTTAAAACATTTTTCAATTTTAGAACACACGAGACACAATACCAATAAAATTACAATATTAACAATAATTCAAATTCTAAGAAGATTTGTATTTAGGTTAAAATAATACAAAAAGAAAGAAAAAACACATAACTTTGAGTAAATGTCCAAGTCATATACGCCAACATGCAAATAAATAAATCATGCATATTTTCATTTAAAGAGAGAGTGAGAGTTACATCAGCATTGCATTATAAATCTGTATGATTTTCATATTAAAGTGCAACCTTAATTTCATAAATTCAATTCCTTTGGCAGTGCAGTGCAATAAATGTAATTCCTTTAAAAAAAAAATAGAAATGTGAAAATTTTCAAAAAAAAAAATGTTCTAAATATTTTATAATAAATATTAATATTATTTTGAATCATTGTATAATAAATATTTATATCAGCAATATTTTTTTAAAAAAATCTTAAGATAACAGTAACAATTTAAACATGATGGACTAGTTTACATTTAACTTTATCATTATCTAATACTCCGGATAGCACAAAGGCAATAAACTTGTAGATATGATGCTATATTTCGTGATAAAGAGTCTAAAAATTTTAACATTTCAAAAAAAAAACCGAAAAAAAGACTAATTACAAATCAGTTTTATATAAATGCTATCTCTAATTTAAAAAAAAAAATCTGTAACATATTAAAAATTTTGGCAACTCTTTTTTCATCGATAGAAGATAATAGATGTAAGAAACGTACCACATCCTGCATTTTCCTTTTCTCGATCTTCATCCGGTCTCTTTCTGAACAGGTTATTAAAGTAATTTATTTTGTTGTGATCAGCTGGAAAAGTAATACAATTATTTAGATTCAATCCAAATAAAACTAAAATACATTCACAGGAACTATATTTTCAATTGCATCTCTTTACAAACAAATTTAATCTTTTGAACTTCAAAGTGCTAATAATATTTTTATAAATTTGATTTATTTTGTAATTTTTTTTATTTGGTTACTCTGTTGCAGATTTTGAAATAAAAATCAAGAAATGATAAGTATAACACTAAAGCTTTTAGCTAAAAAATATTCTCTGAAATTTAACTATGAGATATGAATCATCATTCATTTCACTGAAAGTGTTTTTGAGGTAAAAATTTATTTTCTGATTTCACATTGATTTTTTTTTTTATTTTTACATAAAAACTTTTAAAGCCCATTCACTTTAAAAGACGACAAAATGGAAACATTTTAGAAACTTCTTTCTTATATTACAGTGCATCTCAATACAAAATTATATATAGTGTACAAAGTTCACTGTAAAATTTGTTTACTCATTTTCCACTCGCACAAGAATTAGAATCAGCTTTCAAGTTTGGCAATAAATTTTTTGATATTTCTAATTCTAACAATTTATCTTTCGCTTATTGCATTCAAGAAATTTTATTTAAGACAATATACTTTCAATATGGAACGTTTTTTAGCAGAAATTCTAATTGAAACAAACCATTGGTTCAATACTTAAGCGAACGGAATTCAATCAGTTAGACGTTGAAATCTATTCCTAAATGCATCCAAGACATTTTTCTTGGCTTTACAGACGAGTGATTTTGAAAAGCAAGCCATATATGATAACTATCTAATTCTAATGATGCAAACCGTTGGTTCAATACTTAAGCGAACGCTGTTCAATCAGATAGGTGTTGAAATATATTCCGAAATGCAACCAAGAAGATTTTCTTTGCTTAACAGACGAGTGATTTTGAAAAGCAAGCCATATAGGATAACTAACCGTAAGTGCATGGGTATTATATTAAATTTACAATAATATCGAACCTTATTGGGGAACTGATATAGTGTTTTAGCGACTGAATGTAGCAAGTGGAAAAATATTTTACCATGATGGATTCTGAATTTCTATTTTAAAATGCCAAAAAGAAAAGAAGTTTCTTTCTCCGACATTGTTTTTTATCGCATTTATTTTATTTTTATTTATTTATTTAATTTTGAGACTCATGATTAGCGATCAATCTATCGAATTATTTAAGATGCAAATATAACTGAAAACAATGCACATTAAATAAAAATTAAAAAACTGTTTTAATAGATTATAAAATATTTTTTCTTATTTATTCTTAAATATTTTATGCTAAAATTAAAGGGAGTTTCTAACCAAAAAATATTTTGTGCTTCTGTAAGAAATTTAGGTTGATCAAAATCCGCTGTTTTTCATTTTTTTAGATTATAATGGTTAAGTCAATATGCAACAATTTTTTCCCATGAAAAACGCAGATATGATTATATAAATATATTATTTACTAGTGTAAGAGATTTTACAGTGGCAATAACTTATGCACAATTACTTCTATCCTACATTAAGTATCTAAAATATTCAAGAAACAAAAGTACAAGGGACAAAAATATTTTCAATATACTTAATGAACAAAAAATACAGCATGGTGTATTTTTAATGTAATTTGTAAAAACGAGAATGTGTATAAATATATATGCATACATATTTCTTTTTATAATTTCATCTATCTGCATTTAAACTATTACTAATTATAAAACAAATAATTCCATACAATTTTTTTCCTATTTCAAAACTATATTCATTAAATTTACTTAAAGTACAAGTAAGTGATCATTTAAAATTAACTTAGAAAGGAATTACATCAGAATCTATCAAAGGGTTCTAATATTTAGTAAACACGATTTGATCAACGGTGACAATATTTTCAGTAAGCAATTGTGCGATAGATGGCAGCACGACCGTATGTATATACATCTTGAATATATTTTTTCTCTTTTAACTTGTAATTGAGTAATTGCAACTTTTTTCGAGTTTTTAACCATGTCAAAAATAAAGGCAGGAAAAGAAAACGTGTTTGCTACCAAGTTACTAACTTAGAATAAAAGTATTTTAAAAATTAGATTATCAGGGACGTCTTCAGACTACTTGAAACTCTGCCCCTCCTTCCACCCATGACCCTTAAAAGTAGACAGTACAGTCTTTTAGTTGTCAAATACCCGTTCAAACAATAACCTGAAACAAATAAATGTGCATCACGTTCAATCGAAAAAACCAGTTTGACTGACTGCCGCCTTTTGATTGAATGAGTAATAAATAAGTTCTTCAAAGAATACAACCGAAAATAACATTTGACCTTTGCAATTATTCAAACTACGAGCCTGAGTCGAAAACGAGACGAGGCTCTGGGCCCGGGACCAGTTGGCTATGCCTTAAGACGTCCCTGACAACTTACAAACCTAGTCACAAACCGGGAAGATCGATGGCCCTGTTTTGACTAAATGAGTTTAATAATTGTTTATGGTATCAGGCCTAGGCCAAGACCTTGGCATTAACCACTTATGCTAGTTGATATACAGTTTGAAATTCCCTGCTTTTCGGAGAATATGTACGGGCAGTGCAGATTTATCCATTAAGCGTTTGGGGTGGGGGCCCTGATAAGCAGTGGCTTAACGTACACCCCCGTAACCCGCATTTCGGGGGACCCAGGGACTCTATGGGGCCCAAAGTTTGATTATCGCTAAGTACGTATTTGTGCTTTGTGCCCAAAACTTGAGTTTGCAGGAGAGCCCTAATATTCTCCGTTACGCCACTGCTGATAAGGTGGACTTAACGAGATTTTCCATGGATCCGCCAGTGCCAAGGAGGCCTATAGATCTTCTGAACGCAGGACCCGAAAGGAGTTTAAACCGGCAATGTGTACAGGAATATTATTTGACTATTAAAATTATCCGGATCATGATATTATCAAGACACAGTCGAGAATGAAATGAGGCCCCCCACCTATGACAAGACCCTGTGCCCGGGCCCAGTTGGCCCATGCCTTAAGACCTCCCTAATCGTAAAAGTAAATGAATGTGTGACTGACCGCATCCCATTTCGTCGGATCCGTCCTCGCAGTCGTTGTGACCGTCGCAGTTCTTTCTTTGTTCTACGCACGTGTCACTGTTGTTGCAGGGAAACTGGCCTTTAGGGCAGTGAGGCTCGATGTCCTGGGCATTGGAGGAAGAGGATTCCACTGGAAAAGAAATGCAATACTTATAGATACTTCTGACAGAGACAAATTATGTGCAAAGAAGATTAAACTGAATTTTAGAGGACTGTATGAATTATTTGCATCATTTTAAGCTCCGACAGGTTTAACGTGCACTAGTTCCACCACACAAGACATATTAATACTAAAAGAAATACTCAAATTACAAATTGCTATTAAAATTAATGATATGTGAGTGAAAATGTGATGCTGAATATATTAAATTTTATAATGACTTCGAGCATGTTATTTAAAAGTTATTTTGTTATGTACTTCTTGGATTTAATATAGTTTTGCAAAAAAAAAAGAAAAAAAAAAAAAAGAAAGAAATGTGCTTTAACTATTTGTGATATTTTAAAGAAATACAATAACACTTTTATGCAAAATTTCCATAAATACGTAAGGACTATTTTCAAATTAATAATTTTTTTTCACTATATAGCTTCTTTTTCCCTATTCTGATTTTCATTATCTAAGTTATTATACTTTTGTAAATAGAAACATTTCTACATTAAAGTATATATATATATATTTACATTGAAAAAGAATACTGAAAAATTTTACATAATAGGTGAAAATTAAAAATAATTAAATATCATGAGCTGGTAACTTTCTTAAGAAAACAAAAGTAATACATACAGAATTACATTAAAAAAAATATTAATATGATGCCTGCTTATATATAATAATTCACTTTAATTTTCTCTAGACGGGTTTAAATTCATGAAGGTTTAAAGCCTTTTAAACCCTCGCTGGATAATTAATTGTTAGTTTCCCAACCTAACGTGAATTAACCAAACTTTATCCCCTAAAAACTGAAACTTCGGCATTTTATAAACAGAATGATGCAATCGTGCATCATCGCGTATTCGCATCATTCTAAAAACCTTTACAGAGAATCATATGATTCTAACAGCTTCTGATTGAACAAAATTACGAAAGGCTGAACGAATGTTTTTGTGAACGTTTTGTAAAATGCACGTGATAATGTATGTTTTACTTGTTCCATGTGTGAGTTCATCAGTCAACACCAAAATTTAAAGTTTTTAAGCCTTCTCCTCCTCTCCACGATTACGGTCACCATCAAAAAGGGAACATCTCAATACAAAAAATGTGTTAAAACATATTCAGGAAAACAACATACAAGGTGTGACACGAAAAAACAGGACTTTGTAACTAGCTTGAAAAAAGAGTGCAGTTGGCAACAACTGTTTTGGTGACGTCATCCCACATACCTCCTCTATCCATGTGGCCCGTTTCGTCTAAATGGATTGCATCAGTTGGGAGCACTGCGTTATTGAGTGAACACGTGCAACTGTATTCTGCCGGAAAAATATCGAATCAACAATTTTCTTGAGAAAGCTAAGAAATCAGCCACAAAGACATATCAAATATTAACCGAGACTTATGGAGATGAAACTTTGTCTAGTGCACATGTGTTTGAATGGTATAAGAGGTTTTCAGAAGGAAAGGTCAGTGAGAAGATGATGAACCTGGGTCAGCGATTGCAGACCAAAACATAATGTACATCAGTACATGATATAATCAGTACATCAGTACATGATATAATCAGTACATCAGTACATGATATAATGTACATCAGTCTGGGTCTTCAGCGGCGCTGGGGCTCGAATTCATGACAAGTCAGGCACGAGTTTCACACCATGACCACTAGGCTATTCCGACCCAAGTAACGTTATTGGATATGATAGTCAGAAATTTGATATAGTTCTGATTATTTGTGAATAATAAATTTTATGTACATCTGTCCCTAATAAGAATTCCATTAATGTAATTTTTATATGCGTTACATGGTTATAATTAAAGTAACACTATTCAGACGCCTGTAGAACCTGTTCTACTTATCGGATTTTGACGAAACTTGGAACATATTCTATCATTTCTTCAACAAGGGGTCGATCAGTGTCACGTGAGTAGGAGATTCCGTGGTCGAAAGTACGAAAAATTCTGCGATACATTTTAAAATGGTATCCGTTTAAGATCCACGGGATGCAAATGTTGAAACCTCAAGATCACAAAATACGCGTGATCATCTCCAACTCGCGTGACACTGATCAACCACTTGCTGAAGAGTAGACGACATTCGAGGCTCTTTCAGTTACAGCAGTAGCGACTTCTTCGACCATTTCAATCCCAACCGGTTTCCGTCCTCTTCCGGGCAGCACACCCACGTCTCCAGTCTCTTCAAATTTCATGATCATCTTCCTCAAACCAATCCTTGATATGGGACCTTTTCCCAGATCCTGTAAACGATATTTTCGCACAGCAACTAAATAGTTGCTGCTGTTCTGATAAAACAGTTTTACCAGTAAAGATTGAGGTTTTTTTTTTTGTAAGGGAATGATTAACGATGACAAAAGCACGCTGATTGATTCTCTGGCTATGACTGTAAGTTTATATAGAGGTTTTAAGGATAAGCGTAAGGAATATTCGATAAAAGCCACCTGGTGGTCAAAATATGTACCAATTTTTTTTTAATTGCAGAAATCCTTTTCCCATGGTTCATATAGCATATATTCCAAATTTCATCAAAATCCGATACGCAGGACAGGTTCTACAGGCCTCTGAATAGTGTAACTAATTATAACCCCCCCCCTCAATATAGATTAATAGAATTCTATATGGAATATAAAATCCACAACTATTAGAGCCCAATCACTTTAAATTTCCCTAAAATTACCTGCATATCATTACAAATCTTTGTGATCATAATTAACCATTTGAACAATTTGAAATAATTTCTATAGAATAAATTTAAAACACAATACTACCTTAATGATATGCTTATTTCCTTTCAAAGCTTGTTTTCAAAATGGATAACCAATATTTTTCAGGAAGTTCAATTTTCCAAATTCACAGAGAAGTTCATAATCATATTCTTAGAATATATTTTAACGCAATGTTTGTTTCGATATCTGATAGATAATTGGATATTTAATTACTAATAACTCAGTATATCGTATCTCCAACCGGATTTCGGTTTTCGAGTGAAAAATATTGAAGCATCAATTTCGTGTCATTATTTGTTGTGTAAATAGATACTCATCATGAAACATCGAATTAATCTTCTCTACCACTTCACTTTAATTCGTAATGGAAAGGAATTACTGGGTTTAGATTTACAAGACATTAGATAAAAACAGGCATATTTAGAAATATCTAATATCAATACGTGATCTTGTCTTTGAAATGTAAGAAATTCAGCGCAATAAATAGACAGGCCTTTTTAGAGTAAACAGTCACTTATTCTGCGGATCTCTATTGATTACTTTATGTAGGAAACAAATATAATACACTTTTGAATTTACATAACACAAATTCAAATTTTACTATGGAATACAAATCTGTGGTCATAAAATGGCATGAGGTTCACGAAACGCAAAGCCTTCATCAAGATTTAACTCTCATATTGATTTCTTGCTCCTGGAAAACACCTTCCAGGAGCATCTAAAGTTTACATGTGAAATAATCATTCTAGAACATTTTTGATCTCTATTCGTTTCCACTTTAGTCACCAAATTTAGTGAATTGGCGATCAAATGTATAGCCAATTTCCCTATCAGGATTACTCATATTCACTAGCGCTACCAATAGGATATGGTTACAATTTTATGTGGGAGAAAAGTCGCCAATTATTCCAATTATTAGAACAATAACAGATTTATTAATAAACGAGGATGAATAAATGGCTACACGGAGACAAGTAGGCGTATATACTCCAAGAAATATTATAACAGGTTAACAGTAGTGTAAAAAAATCTACAGTAGCAAGCTTTACAAAACTCTAGAAATTACTCTCTGTAACAGTTCCGAGGAACTCAGACAGACAGTCTCCTTTCTCTTATCGCAGTCAACACACAAGACGACTAAATTCTGATCTCATCAGACCCACTTCATAATTCCACCAACTCTTATAGTCTCATAGAGCTTTTCAGAAAGGGTCCCTAGAGACTTATCGATGATTCCTTGGCAGCAATATATTTTTTGCCAAATTCGTCGCTAAGTCATCAATAAAGTCACCAATATGGTAACCTTGATCACATCTTTTGTTGTTGCCATAACCTTATTCAAATTCCAGCAGGTAAGCGAACTTTGGCTTTAAAAACAAATTTTCCCACAAGGGGAGTTTTGTCGCAGGGAAAACAAGATACGTGGCGTGTTTCCGCATTTGCTCTTGCCCTACAAACAATCCTTCCATCTACAGTACCCTTTTAGAAGAGAACCAAACACAGTTCGAATTTTTCGTAGCAATATTTTATAGTATATGCATTTTATACAATGATCGAATATAATTATTGATTTAGTTCCTCAAATTACTTTATATTGCCATCGAATTTGTAATACTCTTTGGAATCGGGTAGTATTTAATAAGTTTTTACAAACGCAAAAATTGTGTGATTTACAATTTCTCTTATTGCACATTTAAAACACTTCTGAATAAATATTTAAATAGCATTTTAAAAATTTAATCCTTTGAATTATTGCAAATGAAATCTTCAACCTGTACTAAACAAAAAGTAATAATTAATTGCGAAAAAAACAGAGCACTTATGAAAATAAGCTGCAAAAAAAAAATTGTTTTTAAAGACTTTTTATCACCTTTAAAATTTATCATCTGACAGAATGAAGAATTCACAAAACTTATGTATGAAAAATATTTTACTATAATCATTATTATTCGAAGGCTGGCGTGTTTGTTCAGGAGAACAAAAAATATTCATAATTCAGTCAATTTTCAATTTAATTTAGCGATAAATCCCATGCTATATGTCAAACAATAAGAGGAATAATAAATCATCAAATTTCATCATTTTTACTATCTTTGACGTGAAAATAAACCTGCTAAATCCCTTCTTACTTGGCAGCAGAGAAAATTATTAGACTTATATAAACACTAAAAGGCCAGTAATCTGACACCATTCTTGGAGATTTTCTTTTAATTTCTAGGACTAAGAGCGAGTAATTTCACTTAAAGGTTTCATTTAAGATCAAAATTGCGAAAAAATTGGCATTAAAGGAGGAAAGATTGCGTCGCCTAAATGCCACAGCTTAAATCTAGAAGAATCTTCTTCATAAAAGTAAATCACGGGAAACTGTCATTTGTAAGCCTTGTCTTAACTTAATGAAAGTAATTTAGTTTTAGGGTTAAGTCTGGGATTTTAGAACGACATACGGGTCGGTGAAGCCAATATCTTTTGAGTGATATAAAATCTATGTCCTAAGCATTTAATTAAATAATAGGCCGGTTGCAACCGAAAGAAAAAATATCCTTTTTAGAAGTCTTAACGATTAAAAATTACAAATGTTATAAACATTTTCTCTGTCCTTTTTATATTTTTATGTTTCATCATTTTGAAAAGAAATTCGAAATATCGAAACCATTGGTTAAAATTACAACAAAAATTTGTTTGGAATTTCCTCAAAACCAGTACGCAATTCAATAAATAGTATGAGCTGTTTAAGTAGATACTAAAATACACAAGGTGGGTATAAATGGTGGAACTGATTTTAAAACATATTTTTGAAACTATTGCATACACTCAAGAGGGAAAACATTATGACTACCTGTCAATAATGAGTTAGCCCACCTTTGGCTCGCAACACAGCTTCAACCCGCCTTGGCATGGATGCCACAAGTCCTTGGTAGATGGCCGGAGTCAGATTGTACCAGATGTTTAAACAACGGTCAGTCTTTGAATTCTGAGCTGCCGTCCCATGACATCCCAAATATGTTCTATCAGATTGAGGTCTGGTGAGTTACGTGGCCAGGACATTAACTGGACTTCAGCATCAATGTTCCTGGAACCACTCCAACACAATTTTAGCCTTATGACATGGGGCGTTGTTCTGTTGGAACATTCCATTTCCAGCTGGAAAAACAGAGGCCATGTAAGGGTGCAACTGGTCTGCAGTGTTGTTCAGATACCCTGTAGTATTCATGGTCTGCTGTACCTCAACCACGGGTTCCAAAGACACCCAAGAGAACGTCCCCCAAAGCATAATACTGCCACGACCGACCTACTGTGCATTGAGGGAGCAATTGTTCGCCATGCAGACGGCGTACCCCGACACGGCCATCGGAGTGATGAATGACAAGCTGTGATTCATCTGACCAGGCAACTCTCTCCCACTGATCCATGGACCAGTCGCGATGTTCCCGGTCCCAGCGCAGTCGAAGTTGGCCATGACGCTTGGTCAGCAAAGGCACACGAGTGGGACGTTTGTTGCGTAGCTCCATATCCAACAGTGTCCACTGAACAGTGTGCTCCGATACTATTCTACTTGGCCCTGCATTGTATTCGGCTGTCAGCTGAACTACTGTCTGACTCCGGTTTTGCTTCAACGTGCGAGACAGTCTCCGACGAGCGCTTTCTTTCTGGTTTCACCGTCATTCATCCACGTTGCATAAGTACTAACAACTGTAGATCGCGAGCAACCCACGAGTCGTTCAGTTTCGGAAATACTTGTTTTGAGTCTTCGAGCCATTACAATCTGCCCTCTATCAAAGTCACTTAGATCCGCAGCCTTTGCCATCACACACAGAAGTAAGTGAAAGAATGATTCTTCTGACTCTCCAGCAGCAGTTAAATACCACTTCCACCTGATCACGTGCCTTCCACGTCATCCAGGCGAGTTCATTGCAAAATATAGGAATGGTCATAATGTTTTGGCTCTTCAGTGTATATTACTATAAGTGATACGTAAATGCAAAGAAAAATATACACAGTTTTTTCCCCACCAATGATCGACAGCATATTCAAGATCACTTGACTGAAATCAAATCTTAATGACAAAGGCAGAGAAAAGTTTTTGTGTATTAGAGTATGCACGGGGTTTTGCAAGTTATTTTGCTGCTAAGTGCATTTAGAATTCGCAATGCAAGTGCCAATCAACAAAAGCATTATGTGATGGTCATTAATTTCATAAAACAGGTTTCTTCTGTAAAAAGAAAAACAACGGACAGCCAAGCGTCCCGGAAGAAGCAGCAGAGAGGGAGAGGCAGATATTTTTTAAAGTTCATGGAAGTCTATGAGAATTGGCACCTGTGAATTTAGAATGCCTCAGAAAACAGTATGGAAAATTTTACGAAAAAACTTTAATTTCAAGCCGTATCATTTGCAATTGACACAGATAGCAGAGGATGACAAGTAGGGATTATAACATCGGGCCAGTTCAAAACCAGTATTCGGTATTTTTTACATCTGGATACCGGTTTTAATACCGGTAGTATAAGTTTTAGGAAAAGAAAGAAATACAGGCGTTTCTTTGTTTTACTTGCCAGTTTTATTAGGAAGTTTAAATATCACAAAAAATTAATCTGCAATTTTTAAATTATAACAAAATAAAAGAATCACAAAAAAGGAAAGTAACATCTTATTTATTTAAATCACACAAAAAAGTGTAAGTATCACTATTCTGTAGTACTATTACAAATTTTTGAAATATGATCTTAAAAAACATAATGCATTAATTGTACTGTCATTAAGCGTGGAAGGGAATTATGTGCAAAAATTACCAGCTGTCGAAAACGCTGTTTCTGCATTTGTGTTAGTTGGTGGTATTGTTAGCAATACGCGATATTTACTTCTAAATCTCTCATCTTCAAATAAATAGATTGCTCATCAGATGATTTTGGATATAGCTGATTTCTGTATTGTATTTTAGTTTGGGGAAATTTTTTTAGTTATAATTCTAATACTTTTTTAAGAGACAATTCGGTTTCACATCGACAATAGTATCATAATTATATTTGATAACTGTACCAAATTCTTCTGAATGTGAATAAGGTTTCTGGGTAAAAAATTTTAAGAAAAAGTACTATAAACTTGATCAAAGTTGAATTGATTAGTCTCCTTTCTTCTTTTTTCATTTTCATTTATAAAATCATGATGATATGTAAATACAAGTATGATATGCTAATACAATGTGAATAACAATTCTCCAATTTAAAAAATATCGAAATATTAATCACTTTCTTCACAACTACATCCTTGTTTTCACAGATACGAATACCAGACTACGAATCCTGCGCGTGTGCAGTATCGCTCTGAGCTGTAATAGAATAGTTTTGGCCCGCGCCTTCTTGGATAATTCAGATATTTTATCACATCTCTTGATTGTACGATGCAACTTTATATTCACAGTCTAATTAATTTCACCCGGTAGGGAGACATAAAAACAAAAACATACACTATTTTGCTGGTTGCGTGGCTGCAGTGGACGTGGTTGGAGCGGACACATAACATTTCGTGGGCTGAGCGGACACTTTCAAACTCATCGTGGTTTGAACGGACACATCCCCCCATCTTAGAACAGATTCGATTACCGAATTACAAGGATAAATACATTTTGCCAATCAAATTTAATTACTTGTATTAAACTGTTAAGATGTTATCGTGCGAATACATTTTAAACATTGCGAAATGTAATAGAAATAAAAACTTTCAGAGGAATATTTAAAAATTAATAGTAAGTAACAATATAATGAAGGGTATGAACGAACTTCAAGAATTTTCTGGAAAACTGTATTCTAGAATCAAATAAATATTAGAACAGGTGCAGTTGCCATAAAGTTAATTAGTTTCATTAATGTAAGTAAAAATAAATACTAGAAGTAAAATACACAAGATACAAGTAGATAAAAGAAAAATAAATACAAGTAAATAAATACTAACTAACCTTTATTATAAAGGCATAAATATCATTTACAATTGGATTTAGTCCAACCTAGTTACAAAACGTAAAGATTTTAGATATTTTTCTAGATTGTTTGATGTTTCGAATTCTTTTAAGATGTTTTCAATTCTTTCATTCAATTAACAATTATTAGTTAAATACTAAAAGAAGAAACACAAAATGTGTCTTTTAATTTGAAATACAGAGAATTAGGAGGCCTGAAATAAAAGGGGGGGGGACATATGCAAAATTGAATGGGGGGAAAATGTGTCCGCTCAAGCCACGATTAGTTTCGAAGTGTCCGCTCAGCCCACGAAATGTTATGTATCCGCTCCAACCACGTCCGCTGTAGCCACGCCACCTATTTTGCTAGGTTGGCGATCCCTGAACATATAGTGGAGACCATTTTAAAAAGTTCTATTTAATACAGAAAAACCGGTATTTAAGCTTGTGAATACCGGTATTACAAAATTGTTCAAATGGCTCAAAATATCGGTATTCGGTATCCCGGTATACCAGTATTTCAATCCCTAGTGACAAGTAAGCATTTCTGCAGCATGACGAACTACTGATAGAGGGATGCTATAAAATGTATTAAATGACTTGCATTACAGATTGGATGTTCGTCGTGGAACAAGAGAGTTCATACATCGAACATTTGTATCCGAAAAAAACTTGGTTTATTTCTCTTTACATTCATGCGTCATTTATTGTAATACGTGCAATAGTTTCGATAATATGATACTTTAAATTCGGGTCCATTATTTGTACTCACTCTATGCTTGTGATAAAAAAATAAACAAATATTTTAAAATATATGTCATTTACTCTTATACACGAAAAACTTAAATTTTAATTTGACATTGATACTATTTAAGTACAAATGGTTAAAATAAATTTGTATAATATTACAGATAATCAAAGTTTAAAAGAAGAGGAAAAAATCTCTAGATATGTGTATTTTTTTTATTCTGAAATGGAATAAAAATAAAGTGCATAATTAAATGTTTTTCTACCTCGAAAGGAAATGTTTCTAATTAAGAGAAAAATAAAAAATTCGTTTTTCAATGTAATTAAAAGATTACAAAAAAATGTCTGTTCTGTAAAAATTCAAAGTTTTTTTTTTTAGTTTATTAAACGATTCATTTAAAAATAATTATAAAAGATTATTAAACATGGAAGAATTGCAAGGGTTACTAATAGTGAATATTTAATCTAACATTTTTTTTCTATCAAAAAAAGAAATAAACTTCTTTTTTCTTAATATTTGTTAAAATCCATACCTCAAAATTACTTGAACTAATTTTTCTTTTAATTTAATAATTTTTAAGTGAACGAAAATATGGTTTAAAATATATATTTTATAGTTGCATACACATATTTTTCATTCAAGTGGTTTTCAAAGAATATGCTAACAGATTCATTTTAAACAATATACGGCCTATTAAGAATGAATATTTTTTTCCAATGCTTTTCATTTCAACTTTATAATCTTTGAAATATACAACTCGTATACTGAAAAGGCAAAAATGGGATTTCGAAATTTCCATCTCTATTATCTTTCTTACATCATCTATTATCATTCGATCTCTTGACTGAACTGGATCTTAGGACTCAAGTTCCTCTATGCCCTACGCTTGCTCATGCCATTCTATGAGCCCATCAATTGCCATCTCCTAAATGTGGGAATCCAGCAGTTTTTGAACGCCATCCTTATCCACTTCTAAATATATTTGTCTGACAAGGTCAGCAAATTCTTCAATCATATTACCAATTTTACCAATTTTTTTTTCTCACACAAAAGACGAATTGACGAGATTTTAAAATTGCATAATTCTGAATTTACATATGTCGGGGTAGCGTAAGTTGAGGTATCACTCTGTACAATAAAATTATCTTTTATAAATTGAACACAAAGATGGACGTTGGATTAAAATCTTTTATTTTCCGTACTTGACACTGAACTTTACTCTGTACTTCAAAGCCTAAAGTTCTCCGACGATTCGCCACCTCATTCCATTGTATAAATTTTTATAGTTGTTCATTTTATTTATTTTTTCTTCTCAATCTCAACAAATGCTGTTCTAGAGAAATAAAATTTCTAATGCATAAATAAAAGGAATACCTTGCAGAAAAGCAGCAGAGTGATTGACACAGCAGAAAAGAACGAAGAGGAAAACCAACATATCCAAAGGGCATTTGCATCAACGGACGGATGCAATACGAGCTGAAAAGAGAAAAAAAATACTTTTTATTAACTAATATTTAATTACATACAAAAGCGCGTCTAAGATGAAAAAAATTTTTAATATAAAACTGTATTATCCAAATAACTAATTTACTTGCATTGATGCAATTAGAACTTAAGATTTAATTGCGTGTAAAGAACATTTCTAGCGTACAAAAGCATTTTTAAGATTTGATTACATACATAAGTAGTTTTAAAAATATTTTAAATATTTTGATAAATTGTAGAATCTAAAAAATCTTTCCCTCATAAGTATTACCCAAACTTTCCATACAACACTTTTTAGCGAACAATATCAAAGATTTTAAAATGTATTTTTTATTTATGGGGATATACAAAATAGTTTACTCCGTTCCAACTTTTTAAAAATTTTTGTCAGCTGAAACAATTATATTCCATTATTTCTGTAATTCATACGGAGAATCACAACAGGTAGAACTGCGAAGGATCACGATCTAACTCAGGTGATGAACTTCGTAGAGAGCGAATCACGTGTTGAAATCCTATGTCGCTATTGGCTGTCGTATAAAAAAGTAAACTATCGTTTGTTAAATTCTACAATGGTCAAAGTCAATACTATATGGTTTAGCTTATATACAGATTTGAATGTTTGCATATCAGTTTGTAACTTTTACAAAGCTGCAACGTTGATTGTATCGCTCCAAGATTCTTCAGGGAGCTTTGCTGATGTTTCAAAGCAGCCGTAAACCTATCTACCCCCCTCCCTCTCCCCCATATAAAAAAGAGAAACATTTGAAACATTTATTTGTAGTCAATTTTTTTTTTCTTTCTAAAATCTCTTACTTAAAGAAGAGTTAATATGTGTATTTACAAAGTCATCAAATTCGTGCAATTCACTCAGGTGTATCAATAACGCCTCTCGTAATATTTAACAATGCTCAAAGACCTGAGTCCTCAACAATTATCACTTGGCAATACTGCTGTGTTTCTCAAACTTTCAATATTTGCGACCCAGTGTTCAATCATAAATTTCATCGCACCCTCTCCATACAATAATAATGTATTGAATTCAATTATACTATACTTTGATGCTAAAGCTAGAATACGATTTTAACCTCTTTAGTGCCACCGTCGTATATACACGTCTCACGCAGCCAGAGCATTATTTCTCCGGACGTATATATACGTCTTTCCGAAGTACGATCTTTTTTGTGCACTGCTATCCATAAAATTATTCCGAAGGCTATGGATGCAATAAAAGGACCTTGACAATGTGTCCGATGGCATTGGGAGCGAATTGAGTAACTTTTAATCAACAGATAAGAGATTAATTATAAACCGAACAAATTATCAAGGTAAGTGTTAACTTTTGTATATAATCTTATATATGACACGACCATGGAGTCAATGGTAATTATTAAACTTGTTCTTAACTTAGCATTGTTAAATTAATTATCAAATACACATTATGTAGCATTGATACATTTATTATATCCGTGTAAATGTGTATCTTAATTTTTATTATGTCAGAATGTATTTTGTTTTTGCTTTCAGTAAATTAGTAACTTTTTTTAAATAATCTTTTGTTTTAGATTTTTCAATATGCTCGCGCCCCCCTCGTAGAGTTATCACGCCCCTCAAGGGAGGCACGCCCCACAGTTTGAGAAACGCTGCTATACTGCGGTCACAAGAGCTAAAATTCTTTTTATTGAACTTAATTATTTCGCAGAATTTCGGCTTGAAAGCGAAGAAAATTTGAGTTTCATCCTGCATTAAATTTACTAATTTAACAGAAAAAAAATGTAAAATGTATGTAGATTTAAGATAGGATTAAATTATTTATAACGTGCCACTGAAATTAAAATTGATATTATCTTTGTTGCGAATTATGGACCGGGTTGTATGAGTGGGTAGAGCTTAGTTGACACCCAGCTCAGACCCCACATGGTCTATCTCGATAGAAACCATATGTAACGGATTCTGCCTCAGTTGTATTTTGAACTTGGCTTCAGCATAACTAAACATGCTGTTGTTTACTCCTACATTTTAAATCGGACTCGTAATTCTTGGCTCCGGCGTACTAGATTGCCGTTATTTACTAGGATTTTTATCTTGAATATTAGAATTCTCTTTTAGTTTCAGTCTAATTAATGTAATGGTTTAATTTGTTAGGTATTGTTAAATTTATTGTTGAAAGTTATTGTTACCAATAAATCCAGAAAAAAGAAGATTCTAGGACTCCAGAATGTTATTATAATTATTGTATTTTATTTGATAACACCACCACACGCAACCGGTTTTCACCACAATCTTCAGTTTAAAATGAAACATTTAAAACTGAGTTATCAGAAAATTATTATGGTTCGTATATCTTTCTTATAGATGGCTGCTGAGAATGTGGCTAAATATTAAATTCCAAATCGAATTTTACTTCAGCTCTTTCCTATTTCTAATGATGCCACGCATTTTAATTCCTCTATATACAGTACTGTTTTTTAATCAATTTACAAGGAATTATGAATTGCAAAATAAATAATTATATGTAGCTTCTTAGGGGTAGGTTTATTAACGAATTAGCTCATTAAAACAATATGAAAATTTTATAATATACATATTTATTTGTTATTTTTTGCTCTTTTATTTTTCAAGTTTATATATATATATATATTTTTGTGAACAGCTAAACACATCTTTAAAATTTATTTTTTTATTTGAAGCATCAGCTCGGACTATTAAGATAACGATTAAATTCATGGATTAGCTGGGAGATAATATCTTAACAATTGGCCTACTTTATACTTAGGTCAATTGTTAAGGTATTATCTCCCAGCTTATATATATATATGCATGAATTTAATCGTTATCTTTCCGTGGGTCTAAAGATCTTAATAAATCATTTCAATAACTGTCATTTTATTGCGTCGTCATAATATACGATATTTTATTGCTCTGATTTTTATTTAAACTTTTGTTCCTTCTATTTCCTAAATGAACTTCGAATAATTTAATTCCAAATATTAGTTCACACTTTCCCTTTATAAATATATATTTATATATATATACAGGGTTGCCATAATTAAAATGCTGGTATTCAAGGGGTGCTGGAGAGAAAACCACTGGGAATATTCCAGGGAAATTTGGTACCTAATCGTTTCAAAACATGTGCAAATCAAATATGCAAAAACAATCACCATTTTTACCCGATAGATTACGCTGTACTGTATTTCAACGCTTACCTGTGGCATATACAAATTCCAAAACCGATAGACAGAGCATAATGACATTCTAAGAGGCATATAAACTATTTAAAACACATCACTGAGTATCTTGTTTTTATACTATTCGATAGGCTTAAAATTTGCGCATATGCTGTCGATACGCACTGAAACACGGCACAACACCATCTACTGGGTGAAAATGGCATTTTTTTTTTTTTTTTTGCGTATTTACTTGGGCATATTCTGAAACGTGTAGATACAAATTTCACTGGAATATTACCGGTGGTTTTCTCTCCAGCACCCTTTGAACATTTGCAGTTTGATTATGGCTAATCTGTGTGTGTGTGTGTATATATATGTTGTTCAAATTTTCAATCGTTAATAAAATAATTTTTATTCATGCATTCAAGTTCAAATACATTTTTTAAAACTTGTAGTGGATGACACTTGATATTCTACAGTTTTCTCAAATATTAATTCAATAGTTAAATTTTATTTTCTAACTTTAAATTTATTCTGCGTTATTTTTGGCGAAGCTAGAACTAGCTGCAACAGATGGCACCAGAAGGTTTTTGTAACGAATTTTTTCTTGGCTTCAAATACTTATTAATTTATTCACCCACTCAAGTTCAAATACATTTTTTTAAGCATTTAGTGGATGACACTTGATGTTAATACAGTTTTTTTTCAAATATTATTTCATTAATAAAATTTAATTTACTAAAATAAAAAAAATTCTTTGTTAACCTAAGTATGAAGTGACTTAATTTTTTTTTTTATTTACATTACTTGTTTGATTCTTTTTTGTTGTAAAGTTTCAAAAGTCTCTCGACATTAATGAACTAAGCATTTTACCGCAAAGAGAAACTGTTTTTGTAATCGAAATGTAAATGTCCGTTTATTTTTTTTTTCAAAAAATGAAATTGAATGCGTCGTCCGAGTCATTAATGGGTGGAGTAGTAGATAAATAGTTCGAAGGTCGGGTCATACATCTGCTTCTCTTTTCTTTATCTCTGGAGTTATTTAAAGAACAGAATATGTACGCAGACGATTTCCGCATATTTAATTAGTCAAAAGGAAAAGAAGAAAAAAAATCTCTCTCATGATCAAAAGGAAAGATTATTACTAAAAATAACAGACAGAAAAACAATGAAATTGATAATTTTGCCATTTTTGTGACTATCGCTCTTTGCAAAAAAAATTTTATTTAATAAGCAGGAAAAATTTGAAATTTTAATAAAATTTTAAACGTTTTATTAATGTTTTTATATTTTAATCGCAGAAACACCAATTGTTTTCGTTTAACTCGGCTGAGACTTTTTAAAAATAAAATGTCTCTATTTATTTTTTTTAACGAATTGAATTTCGACTGAAATATGAGCAATTTGAATGAGAACGGATATGGAGAATGAGCAAAAAATGAAAAATGTATTGAAATTTATTATTGTGCATTGAGATGGGTTATAAAATCACAAACAATATTGTGTTGATCATGCGCACAACTGATGATGTCTAATACGCATGCGCTTGTGCGCAGAATTGTGATATGATACTGTTTTTGTTTCAGTTCTCTCTCTCTCTTTTTCCTCCACTTTTATTTTCTGTTTCTTGTGCTTACGCGTGATTTCAACTATGTGTTTTTAATAAATGTTTATTCAGTTTTAAAATAGCGTTGTTCATTCCTGCTGACCTGATTGCTTAAAGAATCCAATATATACGATATAGGCATTACGATATTACAAAACATTCTGCTGTACCTGTTCATAATCTGCTATTAGAAAAAAATATTACAAAACATTGCTTCAAAGTTTTAATAATGCGGTAAGTCAAATTAAAATACATGTGTTTTATGCAAAATTACATCCATCCATGAACCTCCTCAGCTTTTTATCCTCATCCTCTCTTTTTTAAAAACCTGTTTAAATCTAGTCCTACTCTTTATTATTAAAAAAATGGCCACGAACTCTTGGCCAAAGTGTAATGGGTTAGACCAGTGATTCCCAAAGTGGTCTATACAGACTCCCAAGGGTCTATGACGACCAGCAAGGGGTCCACATCAGCTAAAAAATAATTTGGATGTCCATTGAGGTGTAAGGGGTGTTTTTGATAGTGGCTCTCATAAAATTAGAACGTGACTCTAATTTTAAAAGAAAATTTAATCAAGTGGAAACCAAATTTTAACCCTTTAACAGATTTATTTACTAAATTTAATGAGGTTAGTTTGTACTTACAAGGGAACAGCATAAATTTTATTAAAACAATAACTATTTCAGCATTTCTCTCCAGGTCACTAAAGAAGAAGAATACTAGAGATTCCGAATTTTATCAATTGGACACAGACAATCTGTCAGTAAGTATTAACCTACGTTCAGCAGTTAAATGCCTTTAATTCAGATTTTGAAACCAGGTGTGAGAATTCTTTGACTATGGGAACACCACATTAGGCAATTCATTCATATGGTCATATTGAAAAAAAATGTCACATTACAATAGAAACTTATCGAATGACGATTGTAGACGTCAGCAATTTTAGCTTTGAAAAGTCAAACCTGTTATTCGTCCCGACTTATGGAATATCGTGAGGAAATTTTTCATTGCTAGCGTAAAGGAGTTTCAGCGCGGTTGCCAATCTCCAAAACAACAACAACAAAAAATAATAAAGAAATGAAGAAAAAAAACTGGATAATACTAACAGAGGAGATTTAAGGTTAAACCAAACAAGATTGATACCAAATGTTTAAAATTTGATATCGTACTGCTCTCCCATTAAAATAATTTGTTTATTGTTTAGTTAGTTTATTTAACAATTTTATTTACTAATCAACTTTTAATTTAATTAATCAACATGTGCTTTTTAAATTTTAAACACTATACTTCATTACAATTAGAAATTTAATTCTTTTATAGTAGAAGTAGTAATAGCAGTTGTCAAAAAGACATCTAAGTTGATACATTTACAAAAATTCAATAATAGTTAGGCAGGGGTCTACCGCAAAGCGAAAAACATGGCAAGGGGTCTATGAGACCAAAAAGTTTGGGAACCTCTGGGTTAGACTATTGGTGCCACTGAAGACACGTCGTGTGGAGGAAGAAGATGCACGTTAAATATATAGAGGCACAAAGTCTTCCCGTTGGTGTGGTAGTTAGGAGAAGGGGGTGGCAGCACAGGTGTCGTCCTTGTCACTTGACCGAGGTTAAAAATAACAAGGTCACTCTCACTAAATATTAAAAAAACATAAAGAAATAGCCTAATTTGAATAAATTACATCATCAAATGTTTGTTTGGTTATTTTTAAAGGGTTTTATGATACTATTCAGGGCCATATTTACTCTTTTGGGGCAAATGAAAACTTCCAAGCTTGTATCATCCTTCACCGCAAACCCCACGGTCATTCGTCCGTCACCGATAGCGTGCAATTGCCAAAGTTAGTATTGACTCAGATGATACTGAATACTCAGTTGCTCCCTTTTAAATGCTCTTTTTTATTAATTATTTTTACTCCTGGTAGCCTGTAAATAGTCGACTGTGCGTGTTAAAATTTGCTGCCTTAGACACACCACTTGAATTTAACCCTAAATGCACTGTATTTAAATATATTTAGATTATTACTGAGTTGAAGATTTTTTAACATTTTTAACTTAGAAGAACAATTTTAAAAATTTTTATTAATCTAAATCTGCATCGTTAATGTATATTTCAATAGTTTTAAGTATTTTGTGTTTGTAAAAATTATGATGTACGTAAATGTAAAGCATACGTTTGATGTATATCAAATCATTTTCATGTAGTATTATTGTTTAGTCTCTTTTCGTGATTGCCTATTGTAACTACTTTAAACTTTAAAATGTAGTAATATTTACAGAGATTTTAGATTTTTTATAATTTTCAATGTAGAAAGGTTTTATACGAAAGGAGCTAGGAATCCCAAGACGAGTTTTATATATGTTAATTGACAGAGATGACACAATATCTTGTTTTTCAAAACACTCTATCTCAATAAAGTGCAAGATGAAGTACAAATTTGAAATTTGCTACAATAAACAAAAAATAAGTTGCAGTCATATTCTTTTACTCTCGATAATTCGATTATTGAACATATACCCAAACGGAAAAAGAAACAAACCTCAAATCTTCGGGGGGAAAATATGGTCTTAGAATCACTAAAGAATGACAATTAGTTTTTTACATTATATAATACGCGCGCGCGAGTAACTACTGAGATTAATATATTTTTTGTTGGTGCTTTAACGAAGTTAGCTAAAAAGTATAGGAAAAGTTTTTAGCTCTATACTAATAATATTTTTTTCATGTTTGTTTCGAACATCATACTTTTTTTCATTAAATTTAATAAACAAATGTATAATTGCGAATTTGAGAGAAAAACACATCTTACTCCCGGAACTTGAAAAAAGTATCTCCATTGTGACATAGAGGGCACCACGGCAGTTAATTTCTTTCTGTGTTTTAATCGAGCGGTGTGGTTCATTAAATTAATTTCTGCATTTATAAAACTAATTCGATACTTAGTGAGTCAGATGAAGCAAAAAGGAATTGAAGCAAAGTATTTTTTCCCGAAGAAGAAAAATATGTAACAGTTCGGAAATTTTATAAATCTGTGACAAAAGAAAAAAAATGACGTAAAAAAATTAATGTTTTTAAGAAAATGTAATCTTTAATAAAAATCGTCATTTATATTAAATATTTTTCAATCTGAATAAGAAGTAATCATACATTTTTAAATTAGAAATAATTACGAAAACTAAATTCGGATAAATATTATTAAATATTTTTAAAAATTACTCTTCTAAAATATTTTTATTCATTTTTTCCCCTAATGGGGCTGCGGATTGGTATTTTTCTATTGCAGACCTAGTACATTTCCCAGGAGATGGAATCCCTTTTTAGTGCTGCGCTATATAGGTGGTTATCAATTGCCGCAAGTAATTTTAACGCCTAGTTTTCTCCTTAGAGAGAAGCCTGATGATGCGAAACCGTAATATAAATTTAATTTTGCCAGAAGCACCCGTGTCAAACCAATACTCAAGGTATCTCTTACATGCCGCACAATCATCGACATGGATGCTGTCGATTTTTTGCATGATGAAAATCCTCCAACTTAGAGGCTGGGGTCAAACTCGCAAACTTTGGAGCACAAGGCCGCGCCAAACCCCAACTACACAACCCAGCCAGCATTTTATAAAATATAAAAGCTACAATTTTGTAAAAGATGGTAGCTTTATGGATGCTGGCAATTGGTTAATATTAAAGACGGCAGCACTTGTTTTTTCAACGTAAAAGCCTCAAACGATAAAGCTCACTGTTTACGATTCGCTCATTTTTAAAAACTGTACAGTACACATAACAAAAAACTGCATTTTAAATACAATAATATAACATTAAAAACGTATACATCTTTAAACAGCTATCAGTTTATATTAGTTTCAATAATCATATTAACACAAAAAATATAATAAAATAATTTGTAGGTAGTCTATAAAAATATCGCAATCAAAGTGTAGGAATTTTCACATAAAAAAATCAACCAAACAATTAATTGTAATTATCGCAAGAACCCAAATTCAATCTTTAGTGAAGCAAAAAATTCAAAAATGGTTCATTGTTCTTGTTTTTTTTAAAAGTAATGAAAAATTATTTTTAAAAAAAGCGAAATATAATGTCAATTATCAGAAAATTTTCATCTAATAATTATTAATGAGCAGTATACCTTTTTTTAAACCTTGATTGTTTTAAAGAGTTGTTAAATAAAAATGCAAATTCTGACTCTCTCTCTTTCTCTTTTTTTTTTTAATCTAAAAGAACTTTGAATATACAACCGCACTTTAAAAAGAAAATCAAGATTTTCAAAATGCTTCACAAAATCCGACATTCTTATCTTTTATGTGAGAAAATAATATTCGTTAATGCACAATAACTTTAGAACACACAAATGCTACGAAAGATTAAATTCCCCCTTTCAGACTCTAGGAGTGACAGGTTTCGCAATAAATGTAATTTCAACACGAAATTCCCAATCTGCTCTAACATATGACTGCAATACTTCTCAGAATGGAATTAAACTCCCACGCTTCCCTCGACTTGATCATTGATTCCATCTAAAATCTAAAATAAATATGATCAGGAACGGATTTTGTAGTGAAGAACGCCTGTTGTTGAGAAAGATAAAAATTCGCACAAATTTATATGACTTCGCTAGGTTTTTTCACAGTAAGATATAATCGGAACCAGAATTTTAAAGGGAAGAAGAATTCTTAGAAATAAAGCTTGAAAAAGTCCCTCCTCATTGTCTGCTTCCAGGTATTCAGTTTCTGAATAAGAACTACGAGTTTCGTACTTCACAACAAGCAAGAATATTGATGAAAGAATATGTTGTTCTGGAAGCAGTAGGATCAGTGATGCAACGTACACCCTCACAACCCCCACGACACGGAGGAAGGGGGGACTGGATTATAGGGGACCCGAAGGTTAATGGTTTTGCAATTGTTTGTAAGATCCCGCTTGGGGCCCAAAACCTGATTTTGCAGGGGGGGGGGGCCCTAATATTCTCTGTTACGCCACTGAGTAGGATCATTCGGTTTTGGGGTTCAATGCAGGGTTTCTCAAACTGTGGGGTGCGCCCCCCCCTGGGGGGAGGGTGTTAACCCTACAAGGGGGCGCCAGTATATTGAAAAGTCGAAAACAAAAGATTATTTAAAACAACTATTAATTTGCTAAAAGCTTACAAACAAAATACATTCTGATATAATAATAAATAAAGCAAACATTTACACTGACATAATACGCTTATAAATATATCAGTATTGTACAATATGTATTTTGTAATTAATTAAACAATGCAAAGATAAGAACAAGTTTAATAATTACCAGTGACACCATGGTCTTGTCATATATAAAATTATATTGCAAAGTTTAACATTTATCTTGATAATTTGTACGATTTATAATTAATCCCTTAAATGCCGATTAAAAATTACGCGATTCACTCCCCAATACCACCGTATAACACGCAGACCACTGGTAATATGTATGTGGTGTATTGGCGGGGCAGGAATAAATAAGCAAATTTTCTGAAATAAGTAAATCCTTCGTGCACACACACACACAACACACTGCTGTCAAGGTCATTCTATTGCCTTCCAAAGCTTTCGGAATAATTTCATGGATAGCAGTTCACAGAAAAGATCGTATTTCGGAAAGACGTATATAAACGTTCTGGGCAATTAACGCACTGGCTGAGCAAGACCTTTATATATGCCGGGCGCTCTTAATAAGCTTAAAGTCGTATTGTAGTTAAGCCTCAATGTATAGTATTATTGAATTCAATACAATGTTTTTGTATGGAGGGAGGCGCGATGAAAATTATAATAGAATGTGGGGTCGCAAATATTCAAGGTTTGAGAAGCACTGGGTTCAAAAAATTTGATTCGATTTTATTAACTTTGCTCTTAGAATCTATGCTAAGACTCATGGTAACTGACATCGTAATTTTTAACCTCGTTTTAGTGACGAGAACGACACCTGAATTGTGACAACCCCCTCTCCAAATTTCCACACCATACCTATGTGAGTACATTGAGCCCCAACAGATTTAACGGGCACCAGTCCGTTTGTACGGCCGTAGTATTACTCCTCAAACTTCACTTTTTGCCGCTCTTTTCTCATCAGAAATGGCTGCTAGGAAACGTTCAGCGATTGACAAAGTATATATTCCTGATTCAGATTCTAAAAGCGATTTTAGTTTAGACAGTGTGCAGTATGTGTGCTATCCAAGAAAAGATGCAAATGGCAAAAAAATTCGCTAAGAAACACGAATCTGATGCAAAGACTGCGAATTTGGACTTTGCCTTGAAACCCTGCTTCGAACTCTATTATGCTAAACTGCATTTTTAAGGCATTTTTTTTTCTCAGTGCTTTATATATTCTTAAACTTTATACATTTTACTTTTTTATATTATGCAATAAATAGAAATTGATTGTAATTCAATGGAAATTTATTTTAAAAAGAATTATTTTTATGATAACATCTGAAATTAGTCTTCTGGAAACATAGTTTTTCAAAGTAAAAATCTATGGAAAAAAAATATTTTCTAGCAAGAAAAAATGCATTTTTCAATTCTCCAATATATATAGATTTGAAATGTGCAATAAAAATATGCAATTTTTAAAGCGATTTCGGTTTAAAAATTGAACGCAGTCATAGGGTTATGGGATATAAGTAATTTCTCCACGTTTGACTAAATCAAAAATGAAAAAGCAAGACTGACCACATTTATTCCAATCATTCATTAATACATTAAGGGATATTACATTCTTCTTAAATTAAATAACTATTTGTAGAATGTTATTTGTGAATAAATACGAAACACATTTTCTTGAACTGAAAACTTAAACACAGCATTAAGTTTTTTTTTTTTAAATATACAGAAGCGTTCCATTTCATAGGAATAAAATAAGTTTAACGGACTGTATAACGAAATGAATACAAGCATTTCCATTCATTTGCAACTTGAAACCATTTAAAGAACTCTTTCCTGTAACACTATGAATTCAATCTAAAAATGGAAAAGAATACTTTCAATTGAAATGCAAAAGCATTCGGTCTCCATTTGTCATCCCTAACGACCCTATCGAATCATTTGGCTACAAAAAATGAAAACCTTTAGTATATCAGTTGCTTTTGGAACAATGTTTAAATTGTTTGGTAAACAGGATCTCATTAAACTTCTTTTTTGCGGGGAGGAATAGGATATTCTTAGCCTTGTTGATTCTGATTATTTTATCATTTCAAACTATTAAAATCGTTTGTTTTGACTGTCGGCTGTCTCGGATATTTAAAAACATGCTAATCATTTACTGCGCATGTCACATTGTAAAATTCATCCCCCATTTATTTTTTCCCGAAGTTGAGTTGTTTTCTCCCTCGTTACGTGAACCGGTTCCAAATTTAGTGGATGGCCATTATTTTACCTCTCATTGCTTTTAAGTGAGATATTAGCCAAGAAAGAGTTGAGCAATTATTTTTCTTCTTTTTCGGCTTATTAATATTTCTTCTTATTTAATCAGTCGAAAATTGTCATTTTTTTTTCAGTTTAAAATTGTCATTTTTGGAGAAAGCTTTAGATATTCTCTGTTGCAGAAAGGGTACATTAAAAAAAAAAGAATGTGGAAAGCCGCGCGATAGAAGTGAAACTTCTTTGGCGACGTTGGCCGTAAATGCAGGAATAGATCTAATTATATTAAACTGCTGAGATAACTTTAATCAAATAAAATTCGAACTTCATTTATTGTATGAAAATATTTTTATTCAATTTTCTGCATCATCATTTTCCAAGAAACACACAATCGGTGTGTGGTAACTGAAGTAGGATATAAAAATCCTCGATTATAGTCAATCAAGAAAATGTGAGAAAACTGCATCAATCGTGGTTCCGTTTATTGTTTCTCCTTCTCTAGAATCAGTATCCATTGTCAAATTCAGTGTCCGTCTCAAGAATTCACAATGAGTGGTTTTGCTTCTTCTGAAGCAAAATTAACATTAAAGTCTCCAGTTAAGATAATCGGCTTTTAATCATCATCGGATCCAATGATTACAGCAGTCTCTGATGTGTACAGCACTAAAATTTTATGGATAAAGATGATAAAAGCTGCGATAGAACAACCTAGTGATATATAGACTTTCGCCAGGAATTGTTGCTAGTTTTGCTTTTTTTTTCTTTCACGAAATTCTTTACTTCTTTTTGCATTTGTTCTAGGCTATCTGACAAGAATTTATTTTGATTCAATGGAAATAAAAATGAATAATATAAACTTAATGCATCCCTAACAGAAGTCACTGTTTGCTTACAAGACGCTATCCGTAGCGATTCTGGCGCGAACGTTAGTGACATATACACAATACTCCGGACACTCCCGTATCGGGAAGAGCCATATAATGGTAATATTTTGGATGCGTTTATTCGTTGAAAACGGCACGTTTTTTTATTACATAAAAACTACGAAAATACGCCACGCGAGTTCGTTACGAGAGAAGCAAGGGCTACTTAATGTCATCAATACCTAAGCGTCTTTCGTCCATAGCAGCAATATATACTTTTGATGCACAATTCACCCTTAGCAATTATCCAACTTTTTCATGGATATGACGCAAGTCACGTGGTGTATCCCTCCTCCCGCTCTCTTTTCCTCCCACTCCACCGTTTCGGGAGGATGGGAGGGGGGGAGAATCCCTACTTCCGTTCGCTTTTTCACTGTTACGCAAAACTGGGTAAATTTCCCATTCACTCCCGTCAGCAAAGAAGTTTCACTTCAAATCGTACAAACCGGCGTATAACGCGCACTTTTAACACAACAAATAAGATCGAGATTTAAGGGTGCATGTTATACGCCGGGTATAAAAGCGATAAGTTCAAAAATAACAAAATATATGGGCATATTTTTTTTTTACTTCTACACTTATCGAAATACTGTTTATTTAAAAGAAGTGACATGCTTTATGGACTGTAAGAGTTCTATTGCTAGAAGTATACTATCCCCCCCCCCTAAAGTCTGGGGAAATTCTTTCAATAAATTATCTTAATAAAATAAGAGAGCACTGTTTAAAAACATTTCTGATTTCTTTGTAAAAAAGGGGGTTCGCGTTATACGGCGAATATACCGAAAAATTAAAAAATGCAGCTTGAAAGTATAGTTGCGCGTTATTGGCAACGAGCTGTCCAATATCTTTTTACAATACAGTCCAAACTCTTAAGTGCAGAGCACATGTCAAAATGAGCAGCGTCCATGACTTGTCCAGAAGAACACAAAACGGGGGGTCAGTCAGTTTAAAACGGAACAAATGAGCGCAGAGGCAGTCAAGTCCAGTCAACAATCTAAACCATAGGTTCCCAAACTTTTTAGCCTCATAGACCCCTTGACAGGTTTTTCAGTTTGCGGTAGACCCCCTACTTAACTAATATGAAATTTGTGCAAATTTATCAACTTAAATGTGTTTTTGACAGCAGGTATAGAGATATTTACTTTAAATTTTTAACTGTAGTGAAGTATAGAATAGTTTATATATATAAAACTTAAGAAAATACATGTTAGTTAATTTAATTAGTTAGTTAATTAAATTAAAGTTTAATTAATGCATAAAATAACTGAGCAACAAATAAATCATTTTAGAGGGAGTGAGGAATCTGGGGATGCAATAATAAATTTTCAACATTTGGCATCCATCTTATCAGGTTTTAACACTAAATATATTTCCTCCGTTAATAGTGTCCAGTATTTTCTTTCTTTTTTGTTTTGGAGATTGACAAGCGCACTGAAATTCCTTCTCAATCGGAAAAACAATTAAAAACTTTCTCAAGATATTCCATAGTATGGAATAAATAACAGGTATATCTTTTTAAAGCTAAAATTGTTGACATCGTTTGTAAACTTTACTTTAAGATCTTCGTTAGTGCATATTCCTAGAGCTTAATTCTTATAATCTGACATTTTTTTTCAAAGTGACCGTATTTATTCATTGTCTACTGTGGTACTACGATAGTCAAAACATTCTCAAACCTAGTTTTAAAATCTAAAAAAAAGGCATTTAAATGTTGGCGAAGTTCAACATTATGCTCCTTTAGCTTAATTCTGGCAAGAAATGCTGAAATGGAATTTGTTTTAACTAAATTTATGCTGTCGCCTTGTAACTGCAATTAAACCTCATTAAATTTAGTAAATAAATCTATTAAATAGGTAAGTCTAGTTTCCACTCGATTAAATTTCCTTTTAATATTAGTCACGTTTGATGAGAGCCACTATCGTAGACCCCCATTTACATCTCATAGACCCCCAAATTATTTTTTGGCTGTCGTGGACCCCTTGCAGATCGTCATAGACCCCTTTGGGAATCACTGATCTAAGCTCAGGCACAGCAGCAGCACGAGGTGAGTCCGAGACACAGGTTTTCATAATACTCTCCATGATTTATTTTTGGCAGCACTGGCGGCCGCATCTCGAAAGCATTTTTCATAAATCCTATCAATTTCGAGTTTTGCTGAGTGAAGAGGCAGGTCTCTAGTAGATCTTTGGAGAATATTCGTGCCTCTTTTTGATAAAAGGTTTGCCATTTCATTTCCCCAAAGGCCACAATGGGAATGGTGCGCATTATACGGCGGATTTTACGGTACTAGAAATTAAAATATGTATATGCACAGGGTTATATTCACATAATTTCCTTCTGGATTTCGAAGCACTACAGCGAAAAAACTAAGACGAATAAATAAAAAATATATTTGAAAAAGAATACATAAACAATTCAAGTTTTATTTTTACATACCTTACAAGGTGTTTTATCTGGGAAACTTTGGTTGCATGGCCTATATCAATGAGGTCCAGTACCTACCACACTTCGCTCAAAACGGTACTATCATCGTTATTGATAGCACGTGTTATGCTTTCATGCAGTTCTGCTACATCATACAGCAAAAGGAGCACGAAAAAAAAACCTGGCCTTAGGTGCAAAAACTAAATTTTCGGAAAACACGAACTGTCAATAGCGAAGATAGTACAATACTGAGTAGAGTGTGGGAGGCACAGGACTATCGCATTGATGTAGACTCGGGGTGGGCATTACGTCAATCGCGATCGACCGGTGGACCGCCACGACAATTTGGAGTGACCGCCTGAAGATTAGCCGTTAGTAATTATATAAGGAAATATCAGATTCACTGACAGTACGCAGACTAAGTATTCTTCTGACTATTTTTATGAGAACTATCTTTAGATGAACATGTTTTATTTTTCAATGTGTTTTAAATTGTTTGATAGTAAGTGCATCATTTGATACTATTATTATATTTGTGGCTATCATTATTATGTTTGCATTTTGCACTTTCCTTTAAACACAGTTTAAAAAAAGTGAGTTTTTTTTCCTACATATTCCGTGTTTTATTATTAAGTTATGATAAATATTGTTGACTTTTTTCCTTACCTCACCACACCTACGACCCTAGGCAGTGGGCGCACTCGTGAATTTTTTCAAATGGCGCATGGTGGCTCAGGGTCGAAAGTCTACCCTTCTTATATCCTACTCCAATACGCTGCCAAACATATATATATTATTCATTTTGTAGATTGTTTGGAACAAAGAACAGTAAGAAATAAATTAGTGAATGAATAATTAGCATTAATTAATAAAAAAAATTATTAATAACAAGTACATTTTACGTACTACATATATACACGGAATTATAATAGATAAAAAAAAATCATGGGCTATAGAAGAGGGTTGGGACTCGTGAACTGTGTGTGCTACTGATGCTGGGTGGACCGCAACACCTTGAAAAAATTACAAGTAGCCCGAAAAGTCTGCCCACCCCTGATGTAGACCGTGTAACCAAGATTTTCCACATAGAACATCTTGCAAGGTAAGAAAACGAAACTTAAATCGTTTCTGTATTCTTTCACATGCTGTTTTTTCTGCTGCATTCTATTTTTTCCCCTTCTAAATAGCCCTTTGAAATCCTGGATTTAATTATGAATAACACAAAATTTTTTAATAATTGAGGTGTTTGATATTACATTTAGAATCAACTATTGCATAAAAACGTATGTATTAATTTTAGCTTATACTTATAAAGATAGTGTTTAAAAATTACATAAATATTTGCTTTCCAAAACCATCAACCGGGATACATTTCCTCAAAGCATTTTTTAAAGAAAATTAAAATGCAAAAATAAAATAAATATTCATTTATTACATAAATTGGCTATTATTTATTTACTAAACAAGAGTTGTTTTTTTTTGCTAAAATAATATGAATATCATGTTCTATTCAATGTTTAAGTTTAAAAATATTAAATTTTTAAATGCATGAAAACAGAATAGAAATTTGGACGGTGGTACAATTTAATATTCAAACATTAACGAAAACGACAATGTTTTCGGAAGAAAAATAATTAGCTTTTTGTATAAAAAAGATTTTTAAATTTTATTTTTCAATAATTATTATTTTTAATTCATGATATATTGTATTCCTTTTGTTAATATAAACGCATTGAGTAATCTATCTTTTGAATTTAATGTATATATATATATATATATATATATTATGTTTTAAATAAATATATTAAAGTTGAATTACTGTGCGATTCTATTATGAGGGTTATTACAAGAACTAGGTTTAATGTAACATGTGTTCGAATATGTGACTTTCAAATATGTTTCCAAAATATTTCAACATGTACACTCATTTGTTGTCAAGATGTGCATTTTTGACTTATAAAAGAGGAGTTTTTAGAACAACCTTGAATAGCATCTTCGACTTTTGCAATAGGTATTCTCATTCCAAACTGAATCTTTTTCTGCCCTGCCTATTGTCCTATCAGAAAATGATTGATACTTTTAACTCAAGAAAGTAAAATTTCTATAAAATGTAAAACATTTTTCGAACACACCTAAGTATAGATTTTAAGTATATTAAAAAGGCAAATAAAACATCAACAAAAGTGGTTAGTGACGCTGACTGCGGTGCCGTAGGACCTGCGTTCGAATCCCGGAGAAGGCATGGATTTTGTAATTTTATAGTTGCTTCGGGGCATGGGGGTACTCTAAATAGCCACCGAGCAACAAGTAAAGTTGGGTAGAAAGGGAAGAGAGATGGGAGGTCCCTGACCACCCCCAGGGTGTTCTTCCTCTAAATTGGAATGGAACCGAAGAAAACCGTCCTGTCACCTGCATGGTGCTCAAAGATAAGGCTAACGACAGGTGTAAAAATCTAGCCCTTTGCGACGATAAATTTCGTGAACCTGATGTTACTGTCAATCAGGTGCCATATGAAACAACACAATCATAGTAGCTTTTATTATGCTTGCGGACAAAAGAAGAATAATGAAAATTTTGTTCCATTAATTAATCATTAACATAGCACGAATTTAAAAAAAGTAATTTAGTAGGAAGGGAGGAAATTTTACTGCTCGATGATGATTAGCAAAATATTCTAAACATTATAACACAAGTACCAATTAATGAAGTATTATAACTAAAATACCAAATAACAAGTATAATAACTAAAATACCAAATAACACAGTATAATAACTAAAATACCAAATAACACAGTGTAATAACTAAAGTACGAATTAACTAAGTATTATAAATAAAGTACCAATTAATGAAGTATTATAGCTGTAGTACTAAAAGGATAAAGCATTATACTTAAAGTACGAATAAATGAAGTACTATAACTAAAGTACCAGTAAAAGAAGTATTTTAAATTAAGTACCAATTATAATGAAGTATAATAAATAAAGAAACAATATATATTAACGAAGTATTAGAACTTAAGTACAAATTAATGAAGTAATTTTTATAAAGTATAATAACTATATTATTAATTAGTACGAAGTATAATAGATAAAATATCAATTAATGAAGTATAATAACTAACGTACCAATTAATGAAATACTATAACTATAGTATCAATTAATATAAATATTATAATTAAAGTATCAATTTATAAGGTATTACAGCTAATAAATGTAAATAAAAAATCGAATGAAAATAATAATAAATATATGTAAAACAATCTTAAAGTTGCACGTATATATTTACTCATATGTTTTTTTACTTCAATATTTAAGGTATCCTACTACGTGCGATTTTTTTTAAAAAAAAATTGAGATATGAGGATTTTTTTGTGTTTTTTAGATTTGTTTAGTACATTTTAAGAAAAAAAGCTAAAATTAAGAAGAGAAAAATAAATTATTATCACTGAAATGGGAAATAATGGGCAAAAATTTACAAAAAATAACATAAACGGGGAACATTCTGAACCAAAAGTTTATCAACAAATTTTCAATTTTTCAATTCTGATGTGTTGCTATATTATTCACTTTTGAGATGACCCTCATGATAAGAGATATTTTAATTTTTACAAAAACTAGAGCAGTTTGTCTTTTTGCATGAACTCAACAATATGTTTTTGTAATAAATCAGAAAGTTATGAACTCTAGAATTTCTCTCGAGAGTCTGAAAGTACGTTTGATTTTAAAATGATTTTTGAAATAAAATATTTTTGAAAATTTCAAAATATGCTTTAACGTGATTCAGTTTTTAATTCATTTGAGATAGGTCAGAATTTTTGTTGTTTAAATGTGATATAGTTAATAAAGTAGAGCAATAGAAATTAAAAAAAGATTTAAAAAAAGCGCAAGTATAAAAAAATAATTAATATAAACTCACACATAGTTATCCGGAAATTTGAGCTTAAAATTAAGTTATAAAAATATAAACTGAAAAAAAAATTACTATGAAAAGGATTTAGAAATAGTATTCAATTTTTTTTATCTTAACGCTGTAAAACCTTTTGATTCAAAGTTTAAAGTTTGAAGTTTTCCTCGACAATTCAAAACCTGTAAATGTTAAATATTTCAGCCCATTGTAGCACGAATTTTAACAGAAAACAAAAGTCTATGTTGAAAAATTAGACTGAAAAAGAAATCTACATGTTGCATGGTATTATATTTAAAATGTCAAAAGCAGTCCCTTTGTAGATTTTAAGCCAATCGTATAGAAATTTTCAACTTTCCACTATTTTAAAAATAATTTAAAGACGTTTTATATTTTTGCCTGTGAGAAAATTTTCATAGGAACGTGAATATTTATTTTACATTTGTTAACATAGTTAAGAGAACTAATAAAACCAATTTAAGGCATCCGAACACGTTCGGAGTACTTTTTAACAAAATAGCAAACTAAAACATTATAAATGCTCTTTTTGGACTCGATACCAATAAATATTACTATTTAACTATACAAATTTAAAATAAATTACCTGAATTTTACAAAAATCACAATTATAAGTGAAATTTTAGCAATATTTTTGAAAAACTTCGAAGTAGTTAGAGAAAAAAGTAATAAACATATATTAGTAAAAGTATTACTAAAACAAATTAGATGCATTTATCTAGAAAATGTACTAAAATTCTTATTTTTTATTTAAATTTGAAAATTTTAGAGCTGATTGAGTAAACATTATAAGAAATGTTACATTTTTTATGAGACCATTATTTAAATAACAAGCCATAAATCAAAAAGTATTCATACAATAAGAAATATTTTAGTACATTCTCTAGAAAATAACATAAATATCAGGTTAAAAAAGTTTTATGGAAATACATTCGTAATATTTTGAGTTATCAGACTCGCCATGATAGATTTTGAGCAATTTAAATGCCCATTTCTGGTAGATCAAAAACCCACTTCCGGTTTTTCTAAATTATAAAATTGATTGTAACTTGGCCTCTAGGTAGTGTAGAAACAAAACAAAGTATGTTTCGTAAAGTCAAAAGATAGCTCTATCCAATAAAATAAAAAACAAAAATATCTGTCTTGACTGAATTTGGTCATTTTCAACGTGTTCGGATACCTTAAAAAATATATTGCATTTAGAAGGAAATGGAAACTGACTTTATAAATATACATACAATTATTAAAATACACTTATTTTAAACAAATAAATACAAAGTAACAACTTACTATATTAAATAACTGTCTTAAAATACCATTTTTTATAGCTTTTAATGTGTTTTACAGTAAAAAAACTGTTTTGGTTCACCAAAAGTTTTCTTTTTTAGGTCCACTTTAAAAAGTTTGTATATCATTAGATTAGGTCTTACACTCTACAACAAACCACAAGAAAATCAGTTAGAAATTTCCAGTTCCCTTTCATTTTCGAAAAATTTAGTAGTATTATAAAGTTATAAACTATTTCAACCTAATTAAAGATAAAAAAAATTATGTTTATGTATATAGCTAACATTTCTGAGAATTGAAAATATCTTCATGAATAAAATACAAAAGATAAAGTTAAAATCTTTTTAGTTTTTATAGTCAAAAAGCTTGAGAAAGATTATAATTCTAATACAAAAAGAAAAATACAGACTGAATTAAGAAATATTACTGTACCGATAATTCAAAAAAGACGATTTAAAAGAAAGTATGCAAAATGTTACTGAAAGAAAAATGATTTCCAATATGAATAATTCATGGTACAAAAATGAAATGAAATATAATTTTATCAGTAAATATTTTAATGCATGTTTTTCAATACTTAAGCTCCGCATTTTAAAATTATCATTATTTTGCATTGCAATATGAAGCACGTTATTATTATTATTGCTAAAGATGCTAGACAATATATAAAAAACACGACATTTTATTAAGAATTTATATAAGAACTCTCAATGGCGAAAAGTATTTGAATCTTATGCGAGTTTTTTTTTTAAAGTGATTTATATTCGATGATACAAACATTTTAACTAACAGTAAACTAAATCGTTTAGATGAATAGTGAATTGCTGTTATTCTCTCTGTTATTTAAATCTTACGATAATTTTTTTAAAATAATTAAAAATAAATGAGACAAATTCGCTACAAGGAGTCTCAGGGGTGTTCATTTTGTCTCGAGGGGTAAAAATATACACAATTTTCAAACAGGTATACTTCTTTTAAATTTAAATTAAATAATTCGAATCTTTTACACATTATTTACAAAGGATTATGGTTTCAAAAGAGTACAAAATGTTTGAAATATAATGATAATTTTAAAAATTATAAGCATATTCATATAAGAAATAATTTTGTAATAAATATTAAGTAATTTTTTGCGTTGCGCATGCTATTTTCTAAAATATTAGCCTTAGATGTATAAAACTTTATAGAATTATAAAATGCATCATACTCTTTAAACCCTACTAATTTAAGAATAATACATCTTTTGTATTTTAAAATATTTGAAAAATATTGAAATTTTAAAAAAAATTGAAAATGTAATTTTTTTATTTTAAAAAATATAATTTTTTATTCGATTTACTTAAAAATACTACGGTGTAATAAGGATATACATTTAACATTAAAATTCAACTTATTCTTAGTAATTAAAGCTACTACTTTGGAAAATAGCACGCGCAACATATGAATTAATATTTCTTATAGAAATATTCCTTATTTTCATATGCTTATAATTTTTTAAATTATGATTATATTTTAAACATTTTGTGCTTTTCTGAAGCCACATTCCTTTATAAATAAATTGTAAAAAATTCGAATTATTTAATTTTAAGTTCAAAGGGTTATTTATATTTGAATGTTGTTTATATTTTCAACCTTCTAGAGAAAGTTAACACCCCTGAGACCCGATAAACTAAATCGTTTGGACGAACAGTGAAAGACTATTATATTTTATTTGTTAAATCTTAAGTGAATATGAACGAATAGTAAAAGGCCACTTAAATCTTAAGCGAATTTAAAAAAAAAATATTAATGATAAATAAGACAAAACTTTATATTTGACGATAAACAAGTGTTTCTCAAACTGTAGGGTACGTGCCCTCAACAGGGCGTGATAATTCTACATGGAGGACGTAAGCATATCGAAAATAAAAGATTATTAAAAATATTATTTTACTGAAAGCTAGCTAAGCAAAATGCATTATGACTTAATAAAAAATAAAATACACATTTGTATCGATTTAACATACTTATAAATGTATCAGTACTGCACAATGTATTTGTATGATAGTAAATTTATCAATACTAAGTTAAGAACAAGTTTGACAATTACTAGTAAAGTTGTTTATGAAATTTAATGCTTATCTTGATAATTTGTACAGTTTATAATTAAGATCGTACAGCAGCTTTAAAAAACGTCAACGTGTATTATTATTACATTAGATACATTGTTATTACATGGGGAGGTGCAGGGCGACGAAAGTTATAATTGAAAATTGGGTAGCAAATATTGAAATTTGAGAAGCACTGTTATAAATTAAAACGTTTGGATGAATACGAAAAGGTATTATTCTATTATTTAAACGTAACGCGATTTTTGTAAATATAATTTATGTTAAACGGAAAATAACTTTGTAATTAATGATAAGCTAAATCTTTTGTACGAAAAGTAAAAAGCTATTATTCTAGTATTGAAATCTCGTTCACCATTTTTTTAAAAATAGAGTTAATGTTATATTATACATAACTTTGTAATTAACGATATATTTAATAGCATAAACTCATAATGAAAAGCTATTATTCCATTATTTATTTCTTAAATTCATTCTATGATTTTTATAAAAAAATAACTAATGTTAAAGGAGACACAACTATGT
>BMAO01003006.1:0-48768 GCA_019973975.1 Trichonephila clavata
TTCTGATTAAACTACAATGAAATCTTAACTTAGCACTACGAACAGCTGCTTTTATAACACCTGCTTCTTTAAATTAATAATTATTTTTAATCTTTTATTTTGGACTTTTCGATATGTCGCGTCCCCCACGTATGGATATGATGCCCCCCCCCCAATAGGCATACCCCACAGTTTGAAAAACGCTGGTTAGAACATAAATATTTTTTTCACCTGCCGAGTCTTTTTTTTTTTTAAATTTCCATTTTCAGAAAAACTATACAATTGTTTATATTATGGTTAGAAAATTGCCAACGAACGTTTTCGCTTTTACAGTGTTGCAGCTTAATCTTTTCGACGCCAACATCTAGAAATGGGATCTAGAATTAGTCGTCAAATCTGGAAATGGTATATGCAATTAGACGCGAAATCTGGAAAAGGTACAATGAATTTGGTCAGCAATCTGGAAAAGGTACAATAAATTAGTCGCAAATCTGGAAATAGTTTTTTCTGATGTCCTGATCAAGACAATGGAAACAAAATTATGAAATTATTGTATTGTCATCGTCCTTGACAAGTTGTGCAAAATTTCGAATTAATCTGACCTTTTATGTGGGTGAAAATCGAGTTCAAAGATTCCGTTACATACAAGTGAAACTTATAAAAGCGTGTTAAAACTGATTTCATGAATGGATGGTTTTGGAATAAAAAGAACCGACAAACCATTCTTGAGGATACCAATTGATCTTACACTGGGGAAGACTATCAATGCCGAATTGGCTAGACGCCTCAGTGGTTTTGCGCATCTTACTAATTCCATAGCTGCCCGCCAACGCTGGACCAAAAGTTACAGTATTATAGCTGCTGTAATCTCTCACGTTCTCGATGTTTGTGGATTGAAGCAATTACAATACGTGTCTACGGATTTGCAACCAAATCGAACCAAAATTTATGGCAAAAAAAAAAAAATCGCTGATTTCATTGAAATTTTTCAGAAGAATTCCATTTGATTAAAAATTTAGACAAAGATAGTTTATACAATATTGCAACTGCCAAGCCTGTACCTCAAAATTTAGCGAACTTTTTGCTGGACATTAATAAAAATGGTGAAGATTTACGGAAACAGTTCATTACTGAATGTGCTGAAAATCAGGATAGATTTGATAAGCCAATAAAAAAAAACAAGTGCTTAATTTTGTTAGTGCTCCAAAGAAGAAAAACTAACTTTTGGTAACAAAGTTATTGAGCTAAGAATGCAACGAGATCTGTTTGGTCGACTCTTAGGTATATCTATGACCAACAAAGTCGATATTGAAAAAGTACTGGGATTTCCACTAACGCCGATACCAACATCGATGTGTCATGCAGATGGTAGTATTTTTAAAACAGATAAAGCACAATTGATAAAAGTTTTCGAGAAAAAAAGTTAGCAAGGCCAATCAGCATTCCTTATTTTTTAATGTTAGCATTTTAGGCGTTTTCTTCATGTTACACCTCATGAAAGAAGAACCTCAAACTTTCGATGGCATATCAAAAAAATTCCTTAAAATAATTCCACAGGCTAAATCATCTCGCATTTACATTGTGTTTGATCGGTATATTTCACACCTTCCATAAAAGATTGCGAGCGTTGAAGTCCTTGTCTTAGTAAAATTTATGCTGTCACCTAATAACAAGTTAACCTCATTAAATTTAGTAAAATCAGTTAAATCTGGTTTCCACTACATCATTTTTAGCGCGTTTTTCACGTAGTGGAACAAAAGCGCTATTAGGACGCAACTTTTGTCTGCGCCTTCGTTCCATATTTTGTCGTACCTTTTTCTCAGCCAATAAGCAACCACTTGACCTCGGGTTTTCGGCATTGGGTCACATTTGTGCCCTAGATGAGCTGAATTATATTTAAATTTTCCCCTAGTTTTCCTACAAATTTCCTGAATTTCACTAGTTTTGCTTTTTTATAGTGCTGATACAGATGTGTGTCATTATTTCTTTTCAGCTCAATAGTAGTACATTTAGAGGAGTGGTACAGTACTACTTTCTGCTAGTGAAAAGTTGCATTATTGTAAAATACAACATGTGGAAAACGCGCTAAAATTACTTGGCCATGCCAATGATTGATATCTTGTTTTAAAGATTAAAGTCACAAATTGTTTTAATGAGAGCCACAATCTTAGACCCCCATTTACATATTATGGGCCCCCAAATTATATTTTAGCTGGCGTGGACCCTTTGTAGGTCGTTATGGACCCCTAGGGGTCTATATAGACCATTTTGGGAATCATTGCTCTACTATGTTTCCACGCAATAACAGGGTGCGATTACACCCCAGCATTTTTTTAGAAAGGTAAAATAAGGCCCATCAAGCTGCTCGAAAAATCTGTCGAGTATTAGTTAGCATGTCAAGAGATTATAACTGACGATGAAGATAAACTTGAACGTTCATTTGCCACATTGGAAAAATTTATATGTCACATGTATGGGTGCCTAACTCTTCAAATGTAAATGATGTTCGCTTCTATCTATTTTCCAAAACGTATCAATCGAAAAAACCCGAAGATAATTTCGAAAAGAAATGTCGAAGTTTCAATTCATCGAGCTTACCACCATGTAAAGCTGAATTATATCAGCATTTATTGCAAGTGCGATATGTGAAAAAGTTTTGGAGAAATGCTCATTTAAAAAATCCTTTATCTTTATCACCGTTATATTCCGGGTGGATCATTAATGATAAGTATGATTTCTTTGGTTTGCTGGGGAGCAGTTTCCATCATCAGTTGCTGACATTATCATAAAATGTAAAGTATTATTTATAATATGATAATCGAAAGAGTAAATTATTATTTAGACCATGATAACCTAATAATGAATTTTTTTGCTCCAGAACTAACACATCTAGGAAACTAAAACAAAACGCAAGATGATGATAATGATGTTGATAATAATGAGAGCAGTGACAATGATGACGACTGTGGAGATGCATGAGTTTTTTGTCACACTATTACGGAATGAAAATACATATATCAGGGAAAAATAGATTCTGATTACCTGAACATAATATGTATAAGTAGTAATGAGAATTTTGTTATTGTATCAATGGCAATTTTTCCTCTATCTTTTAAAAAAACAATTTATTCCCTTTTGTTAAAAATACTTTAAAAGGGTTCATTCATGTGATGAGTTCAAAAAAAAAAAAAAAATTTTCATACATTGCTTCCTTAATATGTCTAGAAGTCTAGGATACGGTGGTAAAGTGATTTTTAAAATTCGAAGTCGTTATAAAGAAGCAGGTGTTATATAAGCAGCTGTTCGTAGCGCTAAGTTCAGATTTTCATTGTGTTTTAATCGGACTTTAAACTTTAAACGCGTTTTTCTCAAAACTGTGTTTTTCAAGCTTTCCTCCATTATATCTCAAAAATGGTTCGACCGAAAGACTTCAAATTTATAGGGTAGACTCAGCATATATATACGCACCAAATGGGCTACGATCATTCCAAAATTCAAAATATTTCTATTTTTTATGACAGAAAAACCCCATGAAATTCGAAAGTTTTTCTTCAGAGGTCTACCAAAAATCCAATTTTTGGTATTTTCAATTGAGTATAGTCCATTCTGTGCATTTAAGCTTATAGATTAAAACACCGTTAGTTTTTTAAAATTTTAGATAAGCCAATTAGCCGGAAATCGTGGTGAAAGTGAGCGTTCGTTTTTTTCGAGGAGAATGTGTTCAGAGAGCTATAACTCACGTTCTATTGGATATTTTTAGCTAAAAATTTATATACATACTCTTAAAATACATATAAATAAATGATGAAAGACTTAAAGTTCTATCTTTTTACTGGTGGCCAAAAAATTCCCTAAGAATACTTAAAAAAAAGGTCGTCACATGGGTGAACCCCCTTAATCAACTACTTATTATTATTTTAATAAGAATTAAAATATTAATTTTTTATTATACTCAACATCGAAGACATAAAAATAAAGTTTTTTTCGAATACTTTAAATAGTGTAACGTACTCCTGTCTTTCTTCCGCCTACCTAATTTGCCATTGTCTCTTTTTAACGACATGCATAATACCGCGTTATACTAACCAATAAATCGGCCTGGTTCTTAAGAACGGAACCGAATTAGTGTCTGGCAAATTAAATTTGTACTTATTTATGTATGAATAAAATAATATTAAAATTACAGACATTCTAAAATGGTTTGAAATTCATTATTTTTTTTAGTAAAAAATAGCGTCTGGCACATTATTTGCAACAATAAAAATGTCTGGCATTAATAAATTCATGTTGTTAATAACGTTTTAAATTTAGTGAAAAAGAAAATTTTCTTCCTAAAATAATTTAAAAATCAACATTTTTTCCTGTAAAGGTATGATGCGCATTAATAAACGCAACGTTTACCAGCAGCCAGATAGCCCACACGCTGTTCGGAAGGACACAGAGAAAGATATATTAAAGAATCAGCTTTTCTAAAATTCTTGTTTTCCTGACGTTGCTAGCTCTCGTACTAATATAATAGGAATTTGATAAAAATCTGCCTTTTTTCGGCGGTTTATTTAAAAAGACAGTGTTATAAATTTAAGGTATGTGGCTACCTTCGGAGCACTTTATTGAAACATATAAATTTTCAATTAAATAAACACTTTTTTCTTTAAAATGGGGCATAAAACTAGGAATTCAAATACAATTTCCACAAAATTTAAAATAATTTTGGATAGATTGGGAATTTTTAGTGAAATTTAATGAAAAATTGCAGTTACAGTAAACCTTCTAAAGAAAATTCTAATTAATATATTCGAATAATATTTATACTGCACTGAAATAACATCATTATCTGTGCCTAGAGCAGTGATGGGCAAAGTATGGCCCGCGGGCCAACTCCGGCCCGTGAAAGTATTTAATCCGGCCCGCCGAGGGTTTATCGACATGGCCCGCTACAATTACGTTTTGACGGTCGAGAAGTTTAAAGTGGATTTTACTTGGTCGAATAATAGATGCATAGCCTACAGAAGAAGCTGAAGTAGCCGCGTAGTTCATGTGTTGCATAATACGGTGTGCAAAGCGTGGTTAAATGAGAGGCGCGGGGGAGTGAACTCAGTCGCCACTCGCAGTTTCAGAGTGCCATGCTTTTAATGATGAATGGACGTGGAACAAAAATTTTTACAGTAATAAAATATAAACCTGCGTGACTCATCTGCAATGAAGCTGTCGCAGTTTTCAAAGAATATAACATTTCCCGTCATTTCACATCTAAGCATAAGAATTCCAACTACGAAGCAATATCCGAATATGAAAGAAAACAAAATGCAGAAAGTCTTTGTAAAAAAATTATCAGGCCGACAAACTTTTTTCAAGAAGGTAAACAGTATCCAAGAAGCAGCTACACAAGCAAGTTATATTGTAGCGTACAATATTGCTAAAAATAATACAGCTCTCAGTGATAGGGAGTTCGTTAAAGAACAATGCATGCATTATTTAACGAACAAATTTGGAGCATGCATGCTCCAAATTTGTGATATTTTATGTCCAGACAAGAAAAATAGTTTTAAGACGGTAAATTTATTTAAATTAATCTCATTAAAATATTTAACTTATAATACTAGTATATCCTTTTTTTTTTAATTTTGGAAAAATTTATCTTGGCCCGCCAAATTTTTTATTTTTGGCCCGCGACTGAAAAAGTTTGCCCAACCCTAGCCTAGAGCAAAAAGATTTGTAATACTTATAAAATATGTCATTTTTTTTTTTTTTTTTTTTTTTTTTTTGTAAGAACTCAATTTTTTTTAAAAAAAAGACATGTTATTTTCTCACAAATTGTGTGTGCAATAAAATCAGTCAGTACAGTGTTGAACTTACATTTCGAACGTATTTAAAAGTAATGCGTAGTATGTATATGTGTATTAGGTATGTTAATACAAAATTTCTTCTCAAATTATTGTATTCTAAATATAAATATTTTTAATTGTAGCCCGTACTATGTCGGTGGTTAAAAAATTAAAAACAAGCCGTACAAGTTCCTGGCCATATGAAACTGAAAAGTTTGATAAATATGGGGGGATTGAAATGAATAAAACGATTATACGTGTAATTTGTACTGAAAATGTGACTCCACGTACATATAACGTAAAAAGACATTTTGAAGAGTTGCATTCAAATGTCGGCAGATGACAATAGAAAAACTTATTCCTTACAAAAGGAAAGAAAAGATAGAATTTTTCTCAATACAGTGTGTAAAAAAGTTTTTTGGTTTCAAAATTAACATTATAGCTGCAAGTTTCTAAGTTGCCTAATGCAAATACACATTGCTCGCAACGGAAAACCTCTTTTAGCAGAATTATTTGTAAAAAAAAAGCGTTTTTAGAATGTAGTCCTACATTGTTTGCTGATTTTAAAGAAAAATGCTTGATTACAAAGCGTATAAATGAGTTACCTATAAGTCGCAATATAATTAAAGACCGAGTAATAGAATTGGAAAAAAACATTTTTTCTCGCAAATACATAACGCCTTAAATTATGCAGAAATGTGTTCAATTGCTTTAGATGAGTTTAATAATATAAATGGTTATGCACAATTTGCTGTTTTTGCTCGGTATAAGTTGGAAATATAATGAAAGAAAAGTGTATTTTTTAATGAAACTAATAACGTTGAAAGAAAAGTGTACCAGTCTTGATATTTTCACAGAATTTTATATTGCATATAAAGAAATAGATACTGACTTTCAGAAAATAGTTTCTGTAACAACAGACGGTGCACCTAGTATGGTAAGGGAAAACATTAGATTTATTCAGCATCTTAAGCAAAATATTTCACATTTTCTGATTGAATTTCATTGTATAATACACCAGACTATCGAGCTAAGCGGAATAAGAAACGTAACGGAACTGCAAGGCACCATATAGATTCTTACTTATTCGTATTCATGGGGTAGCGCCTACATAAGTAAAACTCTTTTGCCAGGTATTTAAACACAACTACTGGTGTGCTGGTCATCTAAATATAGTAGTTATTAGATCTTTCGTTTTTTTTCAAGTGTACACGTTTTTTTAAGAGCAATATTTAATTCTTATAAATCTACGCTTGTTTATTTTTATTTTGCTATGTCTTAGGTGTGGTCTTAGGCCTGTTTGGCGTGATTAAAATCACGCCAAAGTAGATATTATTCAAGATGGTTGCCTCGCACCTCGCGAAATATGAAGAATAAAAAATATTACTGAAACTTGATGAAACAACTGAGAACTGTAGAATTGCAACAATTTAAAACGATTTATAAAAAGAAATTCCCTTTATTTTCGAAGTAAAACGGCGCAGAAAAGTGAAGAGGAAAATTGAATGTGAAGAATTTCAAAATGATCGTGGAAAAAGATATTAAAATAAGCGAAAGCAGTAAAAAATTAAAAATAAATAAATAAATCAAGTGAGGATGAAAGAAGGATTAAATACTAAAAAGGCGACTTCATTATGGGAAGAGAAAAAAATAGGAAATCATTATTAAAACTAAAATTGCAGAAATTAGCTCTTTACTACCATTAAAAAAAGAATTCTGCCTGACAGAGGTGGAATTCACCACACAAAATTCGAAAACACAATTTATTACTTTTTTAAGAAAAAGTTGTTGAGTCTTTACCAGATTTATATATATATCACATTTCCTTGGGTGAAATCAGTACAATCTTAACTAAGGTACGAAAAAAGAAATTCAATACCTTAAAAAAATGAAATTGACCAAAAGAGCGAAGACTAGATTTTAGTATATTACTATTTCGGGTATGCCGTGGAACGTTAAAAGCTTGAAGAATTGAAATTACTTCTGATTGTGCGGACTTAAATATTTTGTTCCTTTTTAATTAGATAAAGTTAACGGAATATACGGTCTTCAATAGCTGAATTATTTTTAAATAAAAATATGGTGATGAAATAATAAAATATACCACTACTGAGATACACCAAAGACTTTTTTTCATTTAAAACTGTCTGAAAATAACTAAAAACAAGTTCAAACTCAGTAATACTGTACAATAGCGAATCGATTATATCATTAAAGCCTTTCTGAGTAAAAACGGTAGAGAGAGAGAGAATCTGATGTTTTTATTATATATTAATATAGCTTTATTTTTTTTCTTAGTAAACCGTCGTCGCTTAGGAAGCTCACGCTTTTATTGTATCCATTTACCTTCACCCCGTCTTTGGAGACCATCCTCATTTAGGATGTTGACTATAGCTTTACCCTGTCTTTAAAGACCGTCCTCATTTAGGATGTTGACTCATAGCTTTACCCTGTCTTTAAAGACCGTCCTCATTTAGGATGCTGACTCATAGCTTTACCCTGTCTTTAAAAACCTTCCTCATTTAGGATGCTGACTCATAGCTTTACCCTGTCTTTGAAGACCGTCCTCATTTAGGATACTGACTCGTAGCATTATCTTGTCTTTGGAGAGCGCCTTCATTTAGGAGGCTGTCTCATAGTATTACCCTGCCTTGGAAACTATTCTCGCTTGGGAAGCTCACGTTTATATTATATCCGTATACCTTTGCCCTGTCTTTGGACACCATCATTCATTACGGGTACTGACGCACATCTTTATCCTGTCTTAGGAAAATGTCCTTGATCAGGAAGCTGACACATAACTTCATTTTGTCTACAGACACCGTCTTCATTTAGAAAGCTGACGTATTTATTGTGTCTACAAAGCATTACTCTGCTTCCGCATACCGTTTTCGCTTAAGAGAGAGAGAGAAGCTGACGTTTTTTTATTGCATTAAAATCGCTTTAGTGTTTCTTTCGGATATCGTTTACGAATGCATTACTGAATTATTTTTTGTTCATTTTATTAATAAAAATATGCTCATATTATCTCTCAGTAAGTAAATTGTTGGGATTCTCACTGCAGTAATCACGTTTGGTAAAAAAGATTTTGGCTTTAATGCCTTATAACTATTTATTTTTTTAATTTTTAATTTCAAATCACTTTTAAATAATAATTTACCCCAATTATTAATTCCTTATTTAAAACAAATATATATCACGCCAAAAATTATATCGTTAAGATATGGAGTAAATATGCAACAGTAAATTTTTTCACCTCAATATAAAATAATCTTAAACATTTCTAAAAAAAAGTTATTAATCCCAGTAAAAATGTCTTCATTTTTGACTCTTCCAAATAGTTGGATAGGATATGGCATATGACTGCATACAACTTTAACAGAGCTAGACTTTCCCATTTTATCAAAAAAAAGCAGGCATATATATATATATATATATAAAACTATGTCTGTCAGATATTGTGCAAGTGAAGGTGGCACTTGTATATATATATATATATATATATATATACTCATAAATAATATTTCACAATATACACTCATGGACAAAAAAATTAGCGCACCAAGAAATAATTGCGGGATTGTAACGAAACTTGGTATGAAGGTACATGTCGGGGAGATATGCAAATGATTAGGAAAGCAGTATGATTGCGCATTACGTATAGAAGGTAGAGGGCTTTTGACGCCTTTCTCCGTTGAGTATAAAACAGGTAACCAAAGCTTGTTTGAGTGTGCTGAATCATTTACAAAGGAAGCGCTGAGGTAGACATGCCTTTACGCCGTTTTCGAAGACAGTATGATCTGCTGCGCTCAGTTTGAGAGGGGGGAATCAGCGGCATTATGGAAGCTAGGTGGTCAGCTAGGCGAGTCGCTCGTCAATTAGGCAACTCTGATTGTGTTGGGAGGAGGTACTGGGACCAGCGGATCCGAGAAATGTCATTTAAACGAAGACCAGGTTCAGGACACCCTCGACAGACCAGTCGTCGAGAAGACCACCACATCGTAAGAAATGCACGCGTACAGCCAACTGCTTCATCGGCCACCATCGAGGCACACTAGGAGGCTCTACACCAGGGGGCCCTGAGTCTTCTCGAACCAATACGAAGGCGCCTGGCTGAAGGACATTTGAGATTGCGGCGCCCATTACGTGTGCTGCCCTTGACGCCCACGCATCGACGCCTCCGTTTGGAGTTGTGCCACGCACGAGGGAACTGGACTGCAACGGATTGGAACCAGGTCGTCTTTAGCGACGAATCGGGATTCAATCTGAGCAGTGATGACAATCGTAGTCGTCTGTGGAGACCCCGTGGTGAACGCCTGGATCCTGCCTTTGCTTTACAGCGACACACCACTACCACAGCTGGTGTGATGGTATGGGGTGCCATTGCCTACAATACACGATCACCCCTAATATTGATCCGTGGCACCATGACAGCCCAGTGGTATGTCTATGACATCCTGCCCCATATGTGTTGCCACTCATACAGCGGCTCCCAGGAGCCATTTTTAAACCAGACAATGCTCGGCCTCACACGACAAGGGTGTCACAAGACTGTCTCCGCAATCTTACTACCCTTCCTTGACCTGCACTATCCCCAGATTTGTCTCCAATTGAGCCTATCTGGGATCATTTGGGACGGCGAGTTGGGCATCTCACGAGTTTGAGTGAACTAGATGCAAGGTTACAGCAAACATGGAACGAAATGTCTCAAGACATCATACATAACTTGTATGCCTCAATGGCCGATCGTATCGCATCGTGCATTCGCACTAGAGGGGGTTCCAACAGGGTATTAAATCCTCCGTTCTTTTGCCTTTTTCTCTGAAATAAATGATCTTTTTCCTTTGATTTTCTAATCATTCACTTATATCAAAGTAGTCATTACATGTGTAAAATTTCGTTACATTTTGACGACTCTTTCTTGGTGCGCTAATTTTTTTGTCCATGAGTGTATATAGTATGCAATTTTCGTTACTCCTTGTTCATTCAAACACTCTCATTGTCATTTTCAACAAACACTTCAGAACATTTAGCCCTACTAAATATTTTTAAATCGTCAAACCTCGCTTATTTTTCCTCGTTAAGCCAGTTGAATTTAAAGATGTTTAGTTTAAAATATACTCAGTTAAAAAGTTTTAAACTTAACTCTGATGCAAAGGGCATTAGTGACCACGAGCTAGTACTAAAAAAATATGAACAAAATTTGACCCACGTCTCAAAAAAGGTTCGCCATCTCTGATATAGACGAATCTAAGTTGGTGTCGAAAACCGGTAATTAATGAATTAATATTTGAAAAACTGTATTAACTTCAAGTGTTCACTATAAATTTAAAAACACTTATTTAAACTTAATTGGATGAGAATAGAAAGTATTTTTTAACGATTGAAAATTTGAACAAGATATATAAATAAATATATAGGGGGAGAATGAACTAATAGGGGAATTGGAAAAAGGTGTCAGCAATTGGTGATTTTTTTTAAATGGCGTGTCTTTTTGTGTGTTTGGTGATACTGATCGCTAGTGTAACACATAGGCATTTAAAATTCCATTAACATTTTGGCGGATTGAGATGTAGAATCCGAAGGTGTTTCTTTGGTTTAGTTTTAAAAGCAGGAGTTGAACAACTAGATGTCTAAAAAAATAATATCACCTGGATAATTTTTTTGTTTAAGGTATCCAACTACCCTAAAATTGTGGATTTTGCAAAAAATTGACAAATTTATTTTATGATTTTATTTTATATGCCATCTTATTAGCTTTATAAAAATAGTAAGTTTATCATTTCTTGTTCACTGGAACAAAAACTACAAGTGTTTTAGTATACAAGCAAATGCCATTACTTTCAGCAAGATGTTATACTTTAAAACGTGTTTTACTCGAAATGTGATTTTCTGAAAATAATCAAACGGGGCCCGCGATTTCTCAAAAAGTTTTGAAAATAATTAACTAAAATTTTTTATGTAAGTTCTGTATAATAGAAGAAGTGTTTTAACCTTCAGATTTATCAATCACTGTTTTATTACAAAATTTACTGTCCCTTTTGTGATTGTAATCACTGTTTTTTTTAAGCAATTTCATACAATAACTGAGATAAAGTGCTCTAGTTTTTGTAAAAATTAAAATATCTCTTATCCTGAAGGTCATTTTAAAAAGGAATAACGTAGCAACACATCAGAATTGAAAATTTGAAAATTTGTTTATAAACCTTTGATACAGAATGGGCCTCGTTTATGTTATTTTTTGTCAATTTTTTACCCATTTTTTCCCATTTTAGTAATCTGTGTCTTTGATGAAGTCTTAAAAAACTTCCCTAACATAAGTGGAGAAAATGCGATTCGAAATAAATAATACTATAAATCCTGTATCTGTAGCCGAACTCCATCAGAAAATACTTGTTGATTTTATGAAAATCTCTTACATTAGCATTGAGTATATGATTTTAATCTACCCCGCACTCTGAAACAACATGAGTAATAGTATTATATTAAGTATTTTTATATTGACCTCCCCCAACCTGATTTTAACATCCAAAAATATTTTTAAAAAAATAAATTAAAAATAAAAACACTTTTTTAAAAACAAGCTTTTATTTAAACGCGCTAAAAAGAATAAATTAAACTTTTCCTTTAAAACTTTTTTTTATCAACTTATAACGTCATTACACAATTTATATGATATAAAAGCTCGTCGCGAGATTAAAGTACTCTTATTTACTTAGTTTGAAATTTTTAAAAATTCAATTCAATCAGATCAAGTTATTTAATTTACTTGTTTATCTACACAGGTAAATCTCGCGACAAGCTTATATCATATAAATTGTGTAATGACGTTATAAGTTAATAGTAAAAAAGTTTTAAAGGAAAAGTTTATTTTATTCTTTTTAGAGCATTTAAATAAAAGCTTGTTTTTAAAAAAGTGTTTTTACCTTTAATTTATTTTTTTACTTTTTAGTTATCGCTGGACAGGTTCCTCAGTCTGTTCATCTTTTTCAACACATCAGTGTTGCTTGGTTGTTTTCGGATTAATATCGAACAGTCTTGCAGCAAGGCCTTAGCTAAACTTTAGTTTAAAAAAAGTTTTTGGTGTTTTATTTTTTAAATGACTAATTCTAAAAGAACAAGGCATGAGCTGTTTTAGTACGGAATGTCGATTCATTTAAACGAAAAAAAAATCACGCGCAACAATTTAGACATCATTTTCATAAAAGCGTATCAATTTTGACTCATTTAAAAAAAAATCATAAAAATACAATATTATTAGTTTGAAGAAAAAAAACTGTACCATATCGTGGTGAAAGAAATGATCTTTCCGATTCTATGATTATTTTTTGTTATAATATGTTATAATTATAGAATTCTATCAAAAAGTTATAGGAATAAAAAGATTAATTTCCTAGGAATACCTTTAGAATAAAGTTTAGGATTATATTTTTTATAGCAGGGATTCATTTGTAAAAAGAATAAAAGTAATAGCAGGAAAATTTGATATACTATAACAAAAATTTTGTAAGCACAAAACTTGTGTCTTCGTCAATTATACCTAAACAAACAGCTTTAAATATTTTTGCTTATACGAAACTTCTACTTAAAATTGAACTTTTATCATTTGGTGAAATTTTTAAACTACTTTGGATTATAGAAACTGAATAAATACCGATTTTTGGAAGCACCAACAACGGTTTTAGTAAAAAATAAGACACACATTAAGTATTCAGAAAGTGTTCCAAAATACTTCTGCAGTAAAAATAACAGTTGTAAAACAATAGTAATGGCAATATTATTTTAATCAAGTACGTCACTCTATAGAATAACAAGCCTCATTTATTTTACGTCATTGATTCGGCTCTTATTATGGGGAAATTAAATTAATGGATAGTGTAGTATAAATCTATGAATATTCCGTGTATATTGCATAACTGTATGGATAATGGATTTAAACACGTATAAGAGGATGAATTTGGCATTCAATAGTTTCCAGATTTTAATGGCAGATTTTCATGATATCATGCCATTAAATTTGTGATAAGGATTTCTCATATACTTTAAACTATGTATTAAATTCTCTACTTTTATTCAGTGTTCTGCAGCTTTATTTTTCAATTGTTCTTGAAAGCAGACATATAATTTACGAAAGAGCAGCTCCTCCATCACTAATTTAAGAGAATATTGTGTGTTATAGATATCGCAATTTGCACATGTTTCTGGCATGAATGGGTAGTAAAATTGTTTTCAGTTCATTACATGAAGATATTATGGATTATTAATTTTGCTTAAATTAGTGCATAATAAATTTTATTACACTTTTGTAATATATATATATATATACGTATATATACCACCAACTAATTTTGTTAAATCAAAAAACGTCGCCCAAACCACGATATGTGGCCAATAGTAAAACTCGGTGCTTACGTATTATCGCAATCTATTGGCAACATTATATGAAGCGCCTGATTGCCAATTCAGTGTGTACGACACATAGGAAATTGGGGTTGCCAACTTGGCGAGTTATTAACGGAGTTGGCTATGGTTGCGACAATACGTATGTACCTATAACTCCGTTCTCGTACATATTCAAACATGACAGTCTTATTCGTGCATGGTAAAAAACAATCTTTTAATAGCTTGTATCGTTTCCGCGCATGTTCAAGCACAATATTTTTGATTGCGCATGCACAAAAGTAATAATACAGTTTTCATTTTTTGAAAAAAAAAAAGATAAAAATTTGTTATTCATTTTCTACAGAAGAAGATGCTGTGGAGTATTTCTGAGGGACTATATGGATTAGTAAAAAATGACAAGGTGGATCTGTACGACAGCATGTAAATTCACCCTTATGTGAATTCATGTTTGGTAGACTACATGAAGAAGATATATTTGTCACTGTTTTGAATATATATATATTATATATATATATATATAAGTGTTATAGCATTTTGGTCTCCTAAATAACGTGTAGATGTTATTATATATTTAATTTCAAGTGTGTACGCGTTTTTTTAAATATGTTATTTAATTATTCTAAACCTCAGCCAAATTATTTGTTGACGTGCTGATATGGAAACAGTATGCGCTGGAATTTGTTTCCACGCATGTGTGAAAACAATTACAGCATCTGGTGACGTTTTTAGATTTGGCGATGTCTTTAGATTTGCGAAAGTGTTCTCGATGGTATAATACATAAATAATAAAAATATCGAAAATAATACAACAATGAGTGAGATTGGCTGTAATATATATTACAATGCTTTACATAATTTTGCTTTATTCTTTCGAAGCATACGTTCATTTCCCGAAATTTGCTACCTACAAATAATTGAAATGAATTAGATCTCTAAGTTTTTGAAAATGAAGATCTTCTCAATGGCAGTAGAAACAAAAATTAAATTTATCGGTATGTGAGAAATATTATTCAAATTTACTTATACAGTAGTTATTGTAATATTTAAATTGAGGTAAGGAACTCGGACTTATATTGAAAATATTAATTTCAAGTAACAAATAGCGTTTTATTCCTGAAACTACCTTCTGTTTCCTTTAAATAGATGCTTGCTTTCATTGTACTTTTCAAGCTAAGAATTTTTGGAGCAAACATATTATCCTAACAATGCCAACGTTCAAGATAATTCGCCAAGTTGACAACCGCGATTTCTCATGTATCGTACGCACCGAATTGGTAACCATGTACTTCGTTTCATACAATGTCACCAATACGGTTGCGATATAATACGTAAGAACCTATATTTTTTTCATTAAATAAGTTTTTGAATTAAAAGAAAATTGTGTGTGGGTGCTTGTGTACCAATTTGCTCAAATGAAAATACTTCGCCAAACGCCACAATATGCAGCCAATAATGGATAACCATTCCACGTTTTTCCTTCCATTTTTCCAAAACAATAATAATGATGGCAGAATTTGGCGACGTCTTTTGAATTGGCGATGTATTTTTATATGGTGAATTTGGCCGAGGGGATAATACGTAAGTACAAAAACTTATTCAATTTACTAGAACCTGTTTTCGATCCTTGAAGATTTAGTACTTATTGGAAAAACATTGACGGATTTTCAACAAGGACATAGTACTTTAAATCTAAAGAAAAAAATATATCGATAGTATTTCATAAATTAAAGGGGGGGAATTAATGGATATCGGAACAGGTGTCGTCCTTGTCGTTTGAAAGAAGTTAAAAATCTTGTAATCATCAGCACATATTATGCTAAAAAATTTAATAATGAAAATCAATTAATTGAAATTAGATTAAACAAAGACACTTAACCTGTTTTTGTCCGGTAGATAGGGACCGCAAAAAATAAACGCACAAAAAAAAATATTCGAAAATTTCATAAATTCTTACATATAACAAACAAATTTGTGGAAATACTTTAGAATTTTTTTAATCGGTGTAAAGGGACCGCATAAAAAAGTCGCACTTAGAAAATAAGTCAATTATTTACGTAAAGTAATTTATGTAAAAGTAATTTCATAACAAAATAACTAACTCAATTACACATGGAACCATTTTTTAAGTAATTTAGTTTCTCATTGTATACACATGGAGAAGTTTTCAAATACGCAAACATAATTCACTGCTGTTCATCGTAATCAAAGCGCTCATCTTCCTGTGATGAATAAGTTCAAAATTGTTTCGTCACTTGAAAATACAGTTTCAATTGATAAATTTTTTGGTACCATAAAGTAAGAGAAAAGTTTTTGCAACGAAGGTTTGTTGGTCAGTTTCGCTTGTAAATATCACGATAATCGGATATGCATGATCGAAGCTCTTTTTGAAATATCATACTCCTTTCGGAATTGGTATCTATTTTAAGAAAATGCTTTTCCAACTTGTTGGAAAGCTGCATCACTGCATATATTTTATCCGCTCTCAAAGAAACCGGTTCTTTTTCTCCGTATTCATAATCTTCTATCTAATTATTTAAAATGTTACTGTCATTGAAAGTTTCGTCTTCATTCAAGCGTGGGCTGTTGGCGCTTTGAAAGAAAGCAACTGATTGTGGATTGTCAGGAGACTGTTTATAACAAATTAACAAAGCGTCTTGAAGTGTATATATGTACAGTACAGTGGCGAAACGTGCACCCAAATCAATACCTTACGGAGGGGGGGGCGAGGCCTGAATAACGCCAAGTGTGTATTTATCCAACTTATAAAATATTAAAGGCAAAGTCTGATTTTACAGGGAGGCCCTAACATTCTTCAATCATCACTGGCACATTGATAGAAAATATTACAGTGGCGTCAAAACCGTTAAAATTCATATTCCACATAAAAATAGATCACACAAAACAAATTGCACAAAAATAAAATCGCATAATAAAGGACCGCACAAACAGGTTCTACTGTATAAATTACATGCTATAAGTTTGGAAATTTTTTAATTAAAGGATAATTATAATTTTGTACACTCTTTCTTTTTGTAACTCTCCCGAACTAATGTTTGAAAATCTTAAAAATAATTCGATCTATTTTTAAAGTAACCAAAATTGCCAACATGCAGCCTATTTTTTATTTTAACCATCACACATTACACTCTTAACCTATTGCATAACACTTGAAATCATTAAATGTGCAACTTGTTATTTAAACTGCCTGAAACATTTGCTTAAAAAATGGACTGAAAATCCTTTTAACAAGGAAAAAGAACGCTGGGAAAGAACGATTTATTTTGATAAAAAATCAGTTCATTTGAATATTTTTTCCTCGAATAAATCTAAATGTTTTAAAAGAACATCTCGTGTGATGGAAATGCAAATGCAACTGATACCTTCATCAGATAACAGCCTCATTGAACAAAAAAATAAGTGGATAGAATAAACAATAGATTCTCATCATCCATTCTACTGTTCTTTTAACCACATTTCTATAAATTGGTTTCTTCACCTTGGAAATTGAAATACGTGTAATTTCAGAAGCGAAGATAGAACAAATTAGTTTATTTTAAGAAAGGAATTCAAAAAACAAAATTTTAATCTCTTTTCCATGCAAGGACAGATTTATTGTTTTCTTTTTTTAGAATACTTATTTTAGATAAAAATTAATGGCACATTTAAATGTAAACTAGAAGGAATAAAGACTAACTCAGATTTGTTTGAAAAATTTTGTGTAAATAAACTTCGAACTTTGATATTTCATACTTTTCACGAAGAAAGTCTTTTAAGACCAAGACTTAAGATTTCGTCAGACCAAAAGACATCGCCAAATATTGCGATATGCAGACAATAGTGGAAACCCTTCTCTTACAATTTCGATCACAAAACATTAATGATTAACATTATTTGGCGACATTTTTTTTTATATTGGGGATGTCTTTTCGTTTGACGAACTTGGTCGACGGTATAATACTGTCGTATCCTGGTACCAATGCACTGACGCTAAAATTTTGTATTTAATAATTGGAATAGGTTAAAATTTCGGTCAAGAATTATTGCAATCAATTAGTTGTCTCAAGTCTCGACGCTTTTAAAGACTAGGCTTGAAATGAGGCTGGTGCTGGTAAATCTTCCCACGCTCAAATTCTGCTTTTGACACGGTGTTAAGGCCGAGGTAGACAACTGTCCGTGGCAGCCAAGTAGTCAGGGTAACAGACTCGTGGCCGGTGGGTCATGAGTTCGAGCCTAGTACCGCTGAAGACCCACTGTGCACGTTTAACCTGTCGAAGCGCAAATCAGTCCTCAAGTTGGCATGGAGTGGAAGTTAAGACAGAAAGGTTCCAACTCAGGTGTAGTCTTCGTCAATTGACCATGATGGTCAATGACTCAAAATTATGAAGTCCATCATCAAACGCCCTCAAGTAGCTGAATAGTGAGACTTTAATATTTACTCTGTAAGGATTTCCCATCACACAGCTGAAACTTTGCTTTTCTTTTTGTAGATAGGATAATTACGTTTCTATGTACACGTGCACCCTTAGTATATTGCGAGGTCTTGTCTTTGGGCATCGCCCTGGCAACCTTTGACACCGTGAGAACCCCCTACTCCACTCAAGAACCGGATGTAACTCGAGGATAAAGAAATCGACCGCTACCACCCCGAGACCCTAAAGAGAGCAGAGAGAGAAGACGGTTTGAGAACTTCGCTGAGAATGGATGTGACCTCCTCCCTCTCAAACATCAATTCGGGACTCTAATGATCTAAACAATATTTTAACAACTTCAATGTGTATACTGTAATTAATAGCCGTGACGAAAATAAACCAATTATTTAAATTAATAAATATCACGCTACCACATTATTTTTCTCAAACGTCACAATTTACTCATGGTGGACGAGTTATAATGTTCGTGAAATGGTCGATGTTATTTCTGTCCTGGGTTCGAGTCCTGGTGCCATTAAAGGTCCGTCATGTAGAGATATGATGCGAGTTACACCTTGTCGAGGTTAAAAATCTTCATGTTTGCATGGAAATTTTGCAAGTTGTATGTTTTCTCAGCTATCGTTATTGAGGGCTGAGCAGGTTTTCTTTCAAACTTTCGAGGTTGGTCACCAACAGCGCCTAAGTACTTAAAAGTGTTAAGTTAATAAACAAGCAATAAATACTGCTTTTAAAAAGATTCTTAAAAATGGCTTAATATTTAATTTTTTTCACACACGGGTGAATTTTTTTTCAAATACTTAACTATCTTTATTTTTGTATTAAAAATACAAAAAAAGCCCTCTCTTATTACCAAATCTTTATTTAATTTCCAAATCAATTCATAATATCTCATAAATTTGTTATTTACTAAGATCAAGAATTATTTTAATCTGTGATTTCAATAATTTCAATATCAATTTTTCTTCCTTTCATTTCCATTTAATTACTTTTTAATGGAATTTATAAGAAACGTAATTATACCACTTGATATGTTAATAGTAGAGATTAAATTCAGTTTCTCTTAACAAATTAGCATAAATTTTCTTACGGTTGCCTCCAAAGTGTCTTATATATAAGATAAATAGAGATTATTTTTTCTTTTAAGTAATTATTTATCAATTCTAGAGCATATTTTTGAAAAGAGTAGCATTATTTAAGATTGAGATGCACATAGTTCAGAAAAAATATTTAGTTAAGATAATTATTCTTAAATGATGTACGTTATTTTAATTCGGAGAACTTAAAAATAAAATTTGGGATCACAATTAATTAAATTATTAATTTATTAATTCATTCCCATTGTGTGAAATTTTTCTTACGCTTCATGTATTAAATAAATCCAAGATCACCGGATAAGTAACTTTCAATCAATATAGAATAAAGGATTTATAAATCAATAATGTGGAAGTGTATAGAAATAACTGTGAATTTCCCTTTCTACATATGAATATATTTTTTTTCCAAATCAGAGAACAGCATTATTCAAACAAAGTAAGGCATTTCCCATAACAATTATGCGTTACAATTATTAAAATAAAGTTAAAATTTTTAGAGAAAAAGCAACACATATATATTTTCTGTGTTTCAATCATTCTTATTTCAATGACTCCAAGTTAATTACCCGTCCACACACAAAAAATCACAAAGCAGCTTTTTTAACTGCCTTTACAATTATTTAAACATTATTTTGAACACTAGCTTGAAGAACTGATTTTTACAGAGGCATATGTAAGTTGTAAAATAAAGCAATCTGATTTTGGTGTTAGATATTTTTACTGACTTGGGTGAAGGTTGGAACTCTCACACAGTGGCGTAACGGAGAACATTTGGGCCCCCCTGCAAGAATTTGGGCCCCCCAAGTTGGATTTCACAAGGAGTAGATACCTGGTGGTAGAAAGGCCTTAGAGACTCCGCATTGCGAAGGTGTACGTTACGCCACTGCTCTCAAACTAATTTAACCCTACTTATTTGGTTCTAAGTCCGAAATTACTTTTTGACTCTCAGGCTCCGCTTTGAAATTTTATCTATTTGTATTTCCTTATTCCTTTGTCATACTTGTCTTGTTGAATTTTTGTGTTTTGCTTTTATTATTTATTCTTTCATGATTTTGGATGTACTTTGTGATGGATCTATATGGCTTTTCACTAACCTCTTCTTTTTATCTTTAATTCAAATTACTTATTTCAACCAACCTTCATCGAGAGCCAAGCGTGATTTATGTAAATAAGGAATGTTATATAAATTCGATTTTCGCGAGTTGAAGGGAGCTAAGTAAGAGGAAGTGAGAAGTCAAGTGAATTAAAGAAATTTGAAGAGAACGAGAAGTCAACACGTAGTTGTTGACAAGTTAAGCGAGCTTAATACGTTTTGATGTGCGCGAAGAGAAGCGGATTAAAAGCATTGAAATTCACTATTACTGAGCGTGGAGTCTTCGTCGATTCATCCAGCTAATTTGAGTGCCTGAAATTCGTCACGAAGGAACCGCAGCAGTAAAATATAAGGTTTGATTAAGTAAACCTGATTATTAGTGTGAGGCGTAGTTGTAATTTTGCGCGTTTAAGCTCCTAGATTCAGTTGAAATTCTGCATTATTATCCGCTTGTATTGATATCTCACCTCTGCACTCTACTCTCGTTTATTTATCTTAATTAGTATTGTGTTGTGTCTATTCATAATATATTGATAAGAGTCAATAAATCAGTTTGAATTGGAATCATGTCGTTCGATCAATTAGTTCCTCCAACACATCTAGCCGGGTTTTCAGATAGACAGGAAGGTAATGTAAGGGGTGTCTACAGATCACCACAACTTCGTGTGTTTCCTTCGTATGTATATGTATACTTGTTTGATAAGTTTATTAATTAATGATAATAAGCTTACATAAAATTCATTTGTAATTGCAAGTATTTATTTTACAGCAAACAGAAAAAAATTCCAAATCGAATAGTTATAAAATGTATTTCTATAAGAAAATAGAAATACGATCACATTAAAATTCAATTTCTGAGCGATGTCTGTTTATTATGTTTTTAAAGTCCATGAACAAAGTATTTTTATTTTAAATTCACTGTCACACACACATAAAATGCAATGAGCTCATTATCCTTTTACAAAATTTTAAAAATGGAAATGTATAATGTTTCAAATTATTCCCAAACATTTATTATGTACTACAAAAGCCAATTGAAACTAATACACAAATGTCTAGGGAACAGTAGAGAAATAATTTAAAACTTTTCTAGCTAATGACACACTACACTAGCCGATAAATTAATCTTTTTCTGTTTGAAACCGAAGCAGAGAAAATTTTAATATTTAGTATATATATATAACTACAGGCTTAAATACATTTAAGTCAATTCTATTTTCCGAAATTAATCCATTTCAGAAACGAAAAATATCATTCAGTGTATCACGTTTTATCTGTAACCATAACATTTTACTCTCAAAGGAATCTTCTCCATTGCCACGTAGGCTTTTAGAAAAGCTTGCCTTTTATGTATATTGTTTCTCATATTTCAATCGTAGAGACGTTGGGACTAATTGCAACCGTAACGGAAACCATTTGGCGTTTCTTATTGGGCAAGAAGTGTAGGGGAAGGAAGGAAAGGGAGGGCTCGTTTCCGCTTGATGTTTAAACGATGGCAACACCTTCTGCTTCCTTAGCACGCCAAAGTTGTTGGCTGCTCGTTTGAGATTCTGATTTATGTGCCTCGTGGTACAAGAGTAAAAAGAACGCGTAGAGGCTTTTAATTTTCCGTTTCACTTTTCCACGGTGGCAGCCAAAATGAAATGGTTGCGGAAACAAGACGCCGGATTCTTTCGCTTTTTTTTTTAAAAAAAATAATAAAAGGAAATGTTTTTTGGGAGGAAAAAGACTACTCGCACCTGTTCCTTTTTTATTTTATGTTCTTTCTTGCATTAGAGAGTTTTCCTTTTTGGAATTTTGTTCGAGATTAGAGCTTTTTGTTCGAAATATTTCTGCTCCTTAAGCCTAATGATTTTAGAACATTTTGTGAGCTTGTTCGATTTATCTGATTTTGGGAAAACTGCAACATCAGGATTATACCTTCAGAGTTAAATAATTGCAATTTTTTTATTGTAGCTACAAGAGTCCTTGGAATCGTAGCAATAAAATACTTTTTCTTAGAAGACATAATTTTAAAATACGAGTAAAAAAGTTTTTTTTAAAGAAATGGATTTAATAAAAACTGAAAAAAAAAGAATATTCACGAACTTTCTCTTTTGATGGATGCCTCGGTAAAGAATAACACATTTATAATGAAAAATATTAGTACAAAAACGGATAGTTAAAAATGCTGTTAGTATCTTTTTAGTTATATTAGCATGCATTTAAATGCGCTATTTTTTTAATGCTGTAAGAAAAGTCAGTGAAACATAATGATGATTATGATTGCTTCTTGCAATGTGTTCAACTTCCCAGATTTTATTTCTGCCCTCATATAATGATGATGACTGAGAAAATGACAATGTTGATGAAAAGTACACATACATTTAATCTCAAACAAAAAATTTAATTTTTATTACACTTTCAACCCCTTAAGCGGTCAATTATTTTGCCAAAAATGTACCAGCACATTTTTATTGTATAATTCTAAGCATAATACTTAACAAAATGTGAAAATGGAAGAATTTTATTTAAATTTTTAGTTTTTTACACTATTTTTTAGTTTATAATTATGGAACAAAAAAAGCTTTAAAAGTTTGTATAAGTACACTCTGCATGCTAGGAAAAATGTTTCATATATCTTAAAAGAATTTATTTCCTATTTACAAAAAAAATTTCATGTTCGTACCTCTTTTTCAAATGTGTGGTTGAGGATTTTGCGAGTGTGTGTGCACGAATTTAGACACACGCATTTATAGTAGGATGATGTAATACTAAGTCTTAAATTGCAAGGGATATAATATCGGCTTTTTTTATTATTTTTTCCATTTTCATTTCTTTTCAAGCAAAAAATTGCACATTGTCTTGCCAATCCGTGTCCTTTATCAAATATATTTAAGGATCTAAATTCCTGCCTTCATTGAAAACTTTCCGATCTCACCCCAAAGAAAATCCCAAATGAGAAATATTTGAGTACCACGGACAAACTGCTCCTCCTACACACACACTAGCACTAATAATCTCCCTATAAGAATTTAAAAAACGTGCAAATAAAGGATATTGAAATAAGAAAATATCAGTGCCCATACAGCGTACGGGCAAACCGGTTGTGGGCAGCTTTCAGTAGCCCGTACGGTGTACGGGCAAACCGGTTGTGGCCAGCTTTCAGTAGCCCGTACGGTGTACGGGCAAACCGGTTGTGGCAGCTTTCAGTAGCCCATACGGTGTACGGGCAACCGGTTGTGGCCAGCTTTCAGTAGCCCTACGGTGTACGGGCAAACCGGTTGTGGGCAGCTTTCAGTAGCCCGTACGGTGTACGGGCAAACCAATTAAGGGGTTAACCTGAGAAATTGCAGTTTTATAATCTCTTTCACTTTTCTTTCTTTTAAATAAAACAAATTATTTAATACGGTAAGTCGTATGAGAACAATTTAACTACTCAACTTCTAAGCCCAGATCATCGGATATATAACCGAGCTCCAGGAGTTAAAAATGTAGCAAAATATTTAAACTATTACAACACATTTCAATAACAAAATACAAAAAAAGAGATCGAGAAATGTTAATGTCAAAGAAAAGTATATGCATACATACTTAATGATATATATTTAATAGTATTTACCGTAAAACCCGGCGTGTAACGCGCATTTTTAACACACAAAAAATAACACCGAATTTACGAGGGGAAGTCATACGCCAGGTATAAAAATGACAGCAACAAAAATTTAAAAAAGAGATGAGCATAAAAAATCTTAGACTTCTACATAGAGTGGAATACTGTTTTTTTTTTAAAAAGGAAAGATATGTCTAATGAATATAAAGGGTTGTTTCTCTAGAACTATACTTTTTTTCAAAAATCTTGAGATAATACATCGAACATACCCGTAAAACATGAAAGCATTAGTTACGTACGTTTCAGGTTCCTTCGTTAGAAAAGGGGGTGCGCGTTTACGGCGAATATATATTAAAATTAAAAAACGCAGCTTGAAAGTTTAGGTGAGCGTTATGCGCGGATGTTATGGTGTATACAGTGAAAAAACTTGTAAGGGCACCAGGACATGCTCGAAAGAGTAAAATGCCAAAAATAAGACTGTTTGGTTTATGGGACAATTTCTTTAAAAATTTCCAATAGAGCTTAGGTTTTTTTTGTGATCTTAATAAAGATATTTTAATCATTCTGTTGAAATACAAAAATAATTTTTTAGTTCAAAAAATATTTTTTTGCTCAATTTAAGTGGGATATAATATTTAAGATCTCATAATACATGTTTATATTTAGGTAGCATTGATTAAAAAAGTATCTCCTAAATATGTAAAATTTTTTGCACATATATAAAACAATACACAAAATTTTGTGAATTTATTTTTTAGTAAAATATTAATGTAGTTTCTATAAAAAAAAGCTATAAAACTTTGTAATTTTAAATTCTTTTATTTTTTTCCCCTTTTTTCACACATAGAACTATTTTTTAAAAAATTATGAACTACTTCGACTAAAAAAACTGATTCACTATATGCACAGGCATCCTGTATAGAAGTATAAAAAAATTTGGAACCGTATAGTGCAATAGGTTTTTTTACAGTGTACCTATAAAAGCAAAAGATTACAAATTATTTGAATAACATATCTATTAATGAACAAGAACGAACAAGACAAATCGACATATATTCACAAAGAAGTATTTTAACAGGTAATTTACAATAAGGCAAAATTGCACTCGTTACAAAAAAAAAGCTTTAAAAAGTTCTAGAAAATGCTTTCTAGAACTTGCTTTCCACAAGCAAGAGAACTCAGCTTTCTCTCTTCTGAACTGAATCGACCTTTGCTTCATAGGTCCTTTGTATACCCTCATAGAAATTTCCAGAAGAGTTCATACTGGAGACTTCTTGATAATTCCTTGGTGATATCGTATTTTTCGTCAAACTTTTCACCCCAATAAAATCGCCAGTCAGGTCTACATATTTAGATTTTTTTTTTTTTTTTTTTGTTATCAAAATCGTATTTTTCAAGTTCAAGCTGGGAAAAGAAATTTGCCTGTAAAAACCAACCTTCCTTCAAGCAGAGTGGCGCTGCAGGGAAAACAACACAAATGGCGTGTTTCAATATTTAATAGAAATAATAAAAGACATTTTACAAAGGAATGTAAATGCCACATCCAAACAGCTGGTCCCCCACCCTAAATACAGCTTACAAAGTAACATTTAAAAGTAATCTTTGAACATATTATTCTCTATCACATATTATACATTCTTATATTTTCTGTAAGCTTTTTTTTAATAATTTAAAAAAAGATATTTAAAAGCTGATTCGTCCTTTGAATCCAACTTTTCAACATCAGAGACATTGGAAGGATCAAATTGCTACAAAGAAATGAAATTCAATTTCCTTTGTTAAACTTCCGCTTTTATTCAAGGATAAAAGAAGCAAATCCACTTAAATTCTTTGTGATTTAAAAAATGATTTGAATTCCTTGAATGCTTTCAGGATTTACATGTCGGAGAATTCGTGTTCTTTGAACTCGAAGGATTCTGTATAGGTTCTTTTACGAAGAAAAACGGGGATAACGAAGTATTATTTCCAAAGAGAATAAAACTGAGTTTTATATCGTAGTTTGCCGAATTATTGTGAACAAAACTCATTTCTGAGAATCGAAAGAATGAGTTTTGTACGAAAAAGTAATTCAGTATACATAACCTACGAAACGAATCAAACACATAAAAGTAATATTATATCATATTCAGCGTTTTTTTTTGTCGTCATAACAAAGAGAATATTTCACAGATTTCATCATTTTCCCCCTCGATGTCTGCAATAATACATTTGAAAATTTCTAAGTAAAATCACCTATACCAGTAGATATTTAATATTTCTGAATTTGAAAACGATTGTTGCACTTTCAAACACAGTCAAAGTTTTCTCAAAATGATATAAATTAGTTAATATTTTAATTAAAAATATTTTTTTAAAAACTCATTTGTAGCAGAGTATAGTAAATCCTATCTAAAAAAAACTTTACTGTTTTATAAATATCTCTGTATCTATAATTTTTTAAAGTAAAAAAAAACATTATTTATTGTTTGATTTATATAACATCAAGTTTTATTGAAAATTTGAGTCTGCTTTATATTTTTGGATATTACCTCTCACCAAATGACCATGAATTTCAGACCTAATGGTACTGAGAACCCACCATATAGAGGAGATGATGCGCATTAAATCTGTCCAAGCATAAAGTTCTCCCATTGGTGTAGTGTGGAAGTTCGGAGATGGGGTGTCAACTCAGGCGTCGACCTCAAAACTCGACTGTGACTCAAAGCAACGAAGTCCATCGCCAATAGACCTCAAGTTGCTTTACAAGGCTACGAGCATTATATAGTATATACACTGCTGGCCACCGAAATGCAACACCAAGAAAAACAAGAGATAGCACAACAAAATTTATTTTGTAGATAACATGCTGATCAAGTATCAAATGATTAAATTTATAGACTTCTGTGAAGTGTGGTTCCTGCCAGAATCAGTAGCCAGAGTATCCGCCATTGTTGGAGATCACCGCTGCCACACGCCTCGGCATTGATTCAAAGAGACTTTGGATGTGTTCTTGGGGTACAGCAGACCAAGCAGCTTCCACACGTTGCTAAAGTTGATCTGGTGTGGCAGCTGGAGGTGTAATCTGGGTCAATCGTTAAGCAACCATGGACCACATGTTTTCTATCGGCGAAAGATCCGGAGAGCTAGCCGGCCAGGGAAGCAATTCAATCTGGTGATTGACAAAGAATCTTTGAACAATGCGTGCCAGCCACGTGTGGTCGCGCATTATCCTGTTGAAATATGGCTGTGGCCAAGCCCTCAAGGTAAGGAAGGACAACTGTCTCCAACGCGACGGAAATGTAGCGCTGGCTGTTTAAATTACCGGCAATGCGTACTAGAGGAATACGAGAGTGATATCCAATACCACCCCATACCAAAATACCCGGTGCAGGACCAGTGTGGTGGTACATAACGTAACTGTTCAGCCTCCTCCTCTTTCCACGGTGTCTCCAGAGTGGAATCCGACCATCGTGGTGTTGAAGACAGATGCGTGACTCGTCAGTAAAGACAACTTCCTTCCATTCTGCCGCCCACATCCTTCTTTCATCGCACCATTGGTGGCGGAGACGTCTGTGGTTCTGCGTCAAGGGTAGACCAAGCAATGGACGTCTTGCGGACAGACCACTCTGCTGTAAACGGCGTCGAATGGTACGTGCAGACACTGAATGATGCAGTTCATCCAGTGGCGTTAGTGGGGCCATTCTGTATTAAAGTTGTATGTTTTCTTAAATTATCTTATCGACATTGTATATAACACAGATTACTATTTTTACTACAAAAACACAAATAACACAAAATTGCCAAGGTGAATTCTTGAACAACTATGAGTGACTGCTAGACCGTGGAGCGTAGACGTATTCAATGCAGAGAGCGGAAAAGCATATGTGAACCAATGAATCTGAAACCGACGTATGTACTAAACTTGTTCGCTGTCAAGTCTCACGAGACTTGACATCAACGCGATGAACCCAAAACCGTAGAAACTTGTGGGATATAGGATGATGTCTCAATAACTAATCTCGTGCTATCGTGGAAGAGCTGATCATCAGCGCTTATACGTGTCGCTTATCAGCGCTTATACGCTCAGTCGACGTGTTCGAAAAATTCATTTTTATGGCTGGCATCGCAGTGATCACTTTTTCCCTGTACAGCGACAGTGAACGTGTTAAGCACCATTGTGTGCTTCCAATGAAAGTACATGTGTCAAGTAGATATTTATAGAATCATTTGCTTAAGTAAACACAGTCGCATTAATTGTGAAAAGTCATTCTAGCTGGCGTCTGTAGTCTGTAAATATATTTTTTTCAGTATTCGCGTCTTAGGTCTTAATAAAGACGGTCACCCCAAAATGTCTTGACATTCCACCGGTCGATTTCAATCGACTTAATGCCCATCCCTGCTTAAGGTTGTACTTATCCTTATGATGTTTAAATGTTCTTTCTTAGGGTTTATTTTACCTTCGTGATCATGGTCGAGAACTCGTGCCCGGCATTGTCGAGTCACGGGTTCCAGTCCCCAAACCACTGAAGAACCCCCGAATAGAGCGGATGATGCATTTTAAATCTGTTGTCGCTAAAAGCCCTCACGGTGGACTAGTGTGGAAGTTTAGACAGTAGAATGTCAATTTAGGTCTCGTTATTTGACCACGGTCAAAATTTTGAAGTCTGTTGTGCCAATAATCCTCGCGTTGCTTTAGAGAAGGACATTAATAAAACACTCATTACTTTTTCACTACCTCTACTCTAGAACGGGTGACGCATCTTGACGATCTTACTCCATTTCGACACTCCTTCTTGAGGGCAAGTTCGTTTTCCTTTTTACTACTTTACTTTAAAGCTAGATCACATATAAAAAGTTGATATAGTTACTTTCGTGATAGACTTGGTTATGAGTAAATTTACGAATGCTTGATGTAACGTATCCAAAACTGGCTTTTGCCCCAATAAGACCAAATATTTTTTTAAGGATCTGGAAAATGTTTCCTGCCACACACATTAATATTTTTTCCGCCTGGGACCGTCAAAAACAATCAACTTTAAAGCTCTCTTATCTTTATTATGGCAAAACGCATTCAACGAAATAAAAATAATCGAAAGAAAAAGTTCTTTAGTATGTGTAATAAATTCGAACCTTATAGAATTTCACCGAGTTTCTGATACATTTAAGGAAACTCGATACATTTCTACCCTCTCTAGAATGTATGTACATTTCTATCAACAAATTTAAATTCTAACTCAATAGCGATTTAAGCATCGTATTTTCTAATTCCTTTTTCATGCAATACCACTTCACTGTGTTGTTCACACACACACAATGAATTAAATTCCGAGAATCAAACTATAGCGTCGCTTTCTCGTATCCGGAAGAGAGCTTGTTCTTAAGAAATCACCTTTAAATACGAGGGCAGAAACATTTCATTTCGTAAATCTCTTTAGTATCGCGCTTCCCTTAAAAAGAGATCCATTTTCACAAGCCTAAATCTTCCTCCATCTTTCCCATAATCACATAGAATGTATTTCCTCCGAGTTGTTGACAAGCTTATGGGGAGATACTGAGAGGCATTTCCCGAATGGAATCCCTGGAAATGAAAGACACCCAATATATATTAGAAGAGCAAGGGCAGAAAGCGTCACCATTTTATGGTTGCTTCGCTGCACCAAAGAGAAGCAGAAAATTAATTTTTTCCCCCTTCCCTTTCCATTTATTTCCCGCGTTTCCTAACTTTATTTGCTTCTCCAGAACACATCATATAGGTGGATGTTTTATTTACTCTTTAAATATGAAACGGAATGGAAATAAAGTTGAAAAAAGATGGCTAATATCGAATTTCGGTTTTTAAAGTTAAGCGATATTGGATTTTTATTCTTATCGTCTATTGATTCCCTTCTTCGAGAGTATTTTCCAGAAATTGAGATTCTAAGGTAGGAAATTTAGTGAATGATATTACAGTTGCTTCGTAATCTTTCAATGGTATTTTTTTCGAGATGCGATTTTTCTGTCGAATAATTTAAAGATTTTTAAAGATTCTGAACGGATAAAGTTATTTCAAAACTGGTACAAGATTCTAAGTTATAATTTACTAAGTATACCTAACTTGAAATAGCTTTCAGACTAAACTCTTATATTGTAAATAATTTTTAACGGAAAATAATTAATAAAATTTTGTTAATAAAAAGACGAGTTAAACTATAAATTAAGTTTATTTTAATTCGAATTATTATTGAAAAGGTTTGTTTGATGACAAACGTAGCTAAGCCTAACATATTTAAAACGGGTAGAATATTCGGTGACAAAATTTAGCTAAGCCTAACTTATTTATAGCCCATAGAAAATTCGATAACGAAATGTAGTTAAGCCTTACGGAAATACAGAGCATAGACAGAAAACTTTAACATGACCATTTTCATAAAGTTTTCGAATACTACATTAATATATAGTTAAATTAAATATATATAATCTAACACAAATATACATGTAAACATCAGACGCTAACAAACGTTTAATCGTCATATGATTTGAGAATTGTTTCATATTTAGTATATATTGTACATTGGTATATCAAATTCAGAGAATTTTTCCCTTTAAATAGATTATCTCTAGAATTTTTACACAAATTTTAATTAGATTAGATAAGTGCAAGGTTGATACACACAATATAAAAAATATCTTTCAACAATTATGTTTCATAAGAGAATCTATACCATTGATTAGTACTGGAAAGGTTAAAAAAGTTGTTGCATAATTTATTTTCCAGTTTAATATAATGATTACTTAAAATCTATGAATTATTTTTTGTATTACATAAAATGCATGGGAAAAGGAAAAGTGGAAAGTTACAGTTTTTTTATGCGAAATTAGAGTATTTTACCATCAATAATGTGCTCAATGTGTTCTGCGTTTTCAAGTTAAAAAACGTTTATATGTGAATATCTATTTTTTAAACGAAACGGAAAGTTCTGGTAAAAGGTTTTCGAGTATATCGGGATTTTCTGAATATTTATACCCTTTTGTTTTATTTTATACATAGATTACTAATTCGATGCAACTTGATTAAATACGAACAAAAAATAAATCTATCGATATACTCAACAGAATCTCACACTCCAATTAAAGAAAGTAGATTACAGCATTTTTTTTTAATTATTGGCCTTTACCAAAAGATAAAAAATTAATCAGTACAAATTTCAATCTAAAAGACACACATAACATCTCATTGGAGCTTTATTAGCTTTTAATACTATTTGAGTCATGACATTCATAACAAAAAATGACATTACAAGTACAAGTGTAACTTTATCAAACATTTTTTAATATCCAATTGCAGACTGGGGTGTTTTCTTTTTCATACCCAATTACTGGAGAAATATCTATAACAGGATTTTTGTAAATTCTTCCTTTTCCATTGAATGGTCCTCCAAGTCTTTTGGAAAGTAATTAATTCACTGTATACGGTTGAGATGACAAAAAGCATTCGAACATTCATTTCTATACTAACAATGCTTCTTTTACTCATAGATTTGAGCCATTTACCGTGAACAAATACCATTGAGTAATTGCTAACAAATGAAACCGACATTTCAGTTTTTTCCCTCGGAGAGGCACATATGCTAAGAATATATTTGATTACCATACAAAATGCATTACTTGGTATCGACTTTGAGTAATGAGAGTTTTTGCTTATTGAATGAATATCAGATAAAATCACGAAAGTGGCTCCGTAAGAGGACTAGATTTATTCAATTCTGGATGATAAACTTATATTTAACTATTATTATGACATTTTAATTATTATAAAAAACTCTTATGTTACTTTTGGATGTCGCAATGGATGTTCGAAATTGAAAAAATTTCCGCACTACACTCAGTATGCTGTTTCTAAACTCTCTAGCTAATTGGAAGCTCGACCAGATTCTTGAGAACATTGTTATAAATATGTATAAAATGAGCAATTTTGGTGTTTGTCCAAAATGGTTGCGGTAGCTGAGGTGTCATGATCCTGAGCTCGTGGCTGGTATGTCATGAGTTCGAAGAACCGCCGTGTAGAGAGGCGCTGACGCTCGTTAAATCCGTCGTGGCTCTAAGTCCTGTCTTTGGTGTGGTGTAGTAATTCAGAGACGGAGGTAAGGTCACATGTCGTACTTGTCATTTGACCGTGGTTCCAAATTACGAGGTCCTCCCATACTCTGCGTTCGAAAACTTGGAGCATCCAAAGTTAAAAGTAGTTTTAAACTACAACCAAACGACAACGGCTACGCTTGAGTTAATACAATATCTATCCCCGATACTTCAGTATGGCAAATTCAAAGTCATGGCAAATTCAAAGCCATGGTAAATTCAAAGTCATGGCAAATTCAAAGCGTACCAGCTTCTCTACACGATTTATGGTTTGAACCATTGGCTCAATTAATATACTACCCCAGCTGACCTGTGCACAGTACTAAGACTTATATATATATATATATATATTCAACTTCTTTTATTCACACGTTGATAAACATAATTTATTTTTATTCGATGTAGGCGAGATTCATAGTTAGAGAATAATGAAGTAAAAATTTGGTAGATGAAAAATCGTCTAGTTAATAATGAAGATTGTTGCCCTTAAAATCCATTGGAGCCAAGTGGTTTGATTTTTGATTAAAAATGCATTCTCTGAAGAATCACGAGTGCTATTGGCGACGGACCTCATTATTTTGATCCTCGGTGAAGTGATGAAGACAAAACTTAAGCTAGTATACCATTCTCTAACCTTCCACAACTTGCCTGTATTCGCAGTTCCCTGGAGGTCACGGACTCGTGGGTGGCGTGCCATGAGTTCGAGCCTTGTGCCGTTGAAGTCCTGCCTTATAGAGGGCTGATGCACGTTAAATCTATCGGGGATTAAGCGACCTCCCGATGATGTGATGTGGAAGTTATGAGAAGGGTGTCAGCTCAGATGTCGTTCTCGTCACTTGATCATGGTTCTAAATTACGAGGTATAAAAGACGCTCATATAAATAATTTAAGGTAAAATTCTCATCATTTAAGTAAACAGCTGGTATTTTGAAAAACAATTTTTTTCTTGAAAAAGATTTATATATTTTAGTCCTTCCAGTGATTAATTTTAACTTATCCTCCATTCTATTTGGCTTCGCATAAAAAAATTTCGCGTTTATAAAGCAATTGAAACAGCAGATCTAAATGAGAAAACATTAAAAGATATGAAAAAAGTGTCTAAGAGATATATTAATATAATGGTTTTATAAGTGGGCATTCAAATTTTAATGCCTTTTGTAATATTTCTACAAAAAATTCCTATAATATATTTAATATTCAAAATTATTTTTATTTCTGTGCATGGTATAGTTCTCAGATTCATTTTAGAGCGTCTGGATCAACGTTTGATTTCACATAGTGCATCTGTATCTGAAGTATGAACAAAATTTGTGCCTGTATATAAGAGAACTTTTATTTAAAATTATGTATTAATTAAATAACATATTCTTATAGAGGACAATATTCTTATAGAGTTCTCTATTTTGTATAATTCAAAAAATTTCACTGGAAAACCTTTAGCCATTTTGGTACTAATACACGCCAAGTTGAACATGTTAGCCAAGATGTGAAATAACATTACAATATGGCTGTCCTGATATTTTTAACGTGTGATAAAGTGGTTGCTATGGGGATAAGAGAGAGACGTATGTTATAGCTAATTTTTATTGGTCTTTTTTAGCGGTATCTTGTTCATTTCACATACACACACAGATTATTTTAATTCGATTTCCTTAGAAATTTAACCATTATCATTGCATTCATTCTTAAAACTACTGTTTCAGATTTCTGTTGTATTTTGTGTTTTTTTTTTTCTTTCGAATATGTACTTCTAATATCATTAGTGAGTATTAAGATAATTTTTAAAAATATGAGATCCGTAATTTTTATTATACGGACCAAAAAGAATACCTAATTCCAACTTTTGGTCCATTTTGCTTCCTAAAAATATCTTTTTTTCCCTCTCTCTTTCTTAATTAAGATGTCGCTGATTTCGACCGTCATAAAATGTGATAAATATGGAAGTGACGTGAAAATCAATAATTGTTTTTCCTATTAGTAATCTTTTTCTTCGTTTTGAATTTTTATTTATTTATTTTATTTGTTTCATTTCTTAGGACAACGCTGTTTTCATTGTTTTACTTGTCTTCATATCTTCCTCCAGCAATTCTAAGTTCCTCATATTCTATTTTTTTTTTAAATTCCTGGTATTTATATTTTTTATGCTGCTCCAGTAAATTTTTAATAATTTTCTTTTTATTTCAGTACAATTTTAGACTATTTCAGCCTTCTAAAAACTTTCATCCGGAAAAAGCAGTTCTTTCAAATTTAAAGCAAGGCCGCCATCTTTGATTCCATATCACTCTGCAACAAGTGTTCCGATAACAAATGAATTTCGCTATTTTTATTCAAATTGAGCTGGAATATAAAAATCTTACAATTACAATCTGATACCTAAAACGAAAGATACTGAGTTACAAAATAGCATTTTTTTCAAATGCTGTAACTAAAAAAAATATGGTATACTTTATTAGAGTGCAACAATGTGCACACGAAACAATCGCTCTATATCAAATAAGGAATTTTATAATGATTTAATAAAATTTTCAACAGAATAATTAGATTTTGAGCTTATTTTGCGTCTTGTAATAAAACTATTTTCCAAGACAGTTACTTTATTTATTTGATAAGAAATTAATTTCATAGATAGTAATTTTTAATTGCAAAAAACGAATTGTGAAAGTTTAGAAATGTTTAAATCTCGCCATTTTTAAAAACAAAAACTCAACATCTAATGCTTGAATATTATTTTGAGTTTGAAAATTCTAATTTTACTCATTTTTATCGCTGATGCATATGATGTCTTTTGTAAAATATTTCGTGATAAAACATTTTTAAACATTTACTGTAATTTTATATTTATCATAAACTAGACTGAAGATTTTATGTAAAAGAATTTCCTAATTAACCGTAATGAACTGTTATTTGCAGCTATTTTTTTCTCTGACTAATTAATTACAGGTGCTTCATTAATAAATCTTACCACAAATTATTTTCTCTCATGAAACATTGAAATAAATAAATATTGAAAGTACACCAAAACAGATCTAACTCTTATATCGTAAATCATAGATGATAATATATTACCCAATACATTTCTTTGGATGTAAAAAGAAAACGAGAGAGAGAGAGAGAGAAAAAGGATATTCCTAACTGGAGAAATTTTTTATCACAAGTTATTAGAAAAAATCGTGGTTTTGTGTCCTTATTTAATTACATTTTGACAGTTAATTTCATGAAAAAAATGTTTCTTCTAATTAGTTATTTTAATCGTTTTTCTCCTATGATCTGCAATAAATTAAATGCAAGAAATTTAATTAATCTGATTTTAAAATTTTAATTGATAAAGCTTGTTGAAATTGGCGTTATTTTAGATCAGTGGTGACCAACCTTTTTGGAGGAAGAGTGCCACTCATTGATAAAAAATAATTAAACGTGCCACTTCCAACTTTTCCAACAAATAAATTTGGAAAATTGAAAAAATGTTACTTATAAGTTTATTATGGGAATTTTACGCAAACAGCGCATTTTTAAGGTAAATATATTATTCAAAATTAAAAAATAATATAATGAATATTACGAAAGCAAACTTTGTTCTTATTTTAATAAACTTTTTACAAGTTCACTCAATTAGGGTAATTATAAAATAAAAATGGATAGCTTATTTAATTCAAAATAATTATAAATTATTGAATTCAAAATAATCATTAAACGCTCAGTATTTACTTAATGTGGCTTTTGAATTGCTACTTTTTTTACCAAGTCATCTATATTAGAATTAGTTCTTACAGATACCCGTAAAATTAAGTTATTACAGGTGCATACATCAGCTAGTTTTGAGAGATATTTATTTTATTATGTTCATAGGAGAAAACGCGTTTATTCATAAAAATATTGAGTTACAAATTTTGAGATTTGTAATTGCATTTTGACAATTAATTTGATGGAAAAAATATTTCTTCTAATTAGCTATTTTTAATAGTTTTTCCCCTATATATGATCTGCAATAAATTAAAAGTCTGAAAAACCCCCACTTCAATAAAATTTTTAAAAAATGAATATTTATCATCTTTCACAAGAAATTTAATTTTTCTGTAAGTCTTCGCATGCTGCTGTTACAATTCCACCGTGCCACACTGTGACACGCTTGCCGTGGGTTGACCACCCCTGTTCTAGATGAATATGAGGGCTATTGGGATCTCATAATTCTGAGCCTAGGCCAATTGACGAAAATGTCTAAGCTGTTACTTCAGTCTTTTTACTTCTTCGCCATTGATGTGTTTTAAGATTTAGTTCCATTCCACGTTCAAAAGTCATCTATGATATCTTTGATTTCATGTGACGTCATAGTCACATGAAATCTAAAAGTATTCTATAATCAAAAATGGATAAATCTTAATCACTTTAATCTGGATAAGTATGTTCTATGAATAACTTATACATTCTATAATTTTTATTTGAATAAAAATATAACTTTCAAACTGAGATTATGGCCACATCAGCTTACTAGTAATGGTCACCAACTCGCTGCGAGTTTGAGTACTGATGCCACTGAAGACCCTATGTGTAGAGGGACTAAAGCACGTTCCATCTTCTATTGCTTAAAGTCCTCACATTGGTGTGGTATTCAAATTTGGAGGGTGGTACTGGCTCAAGTACCATCTTCATCACTCAACTGCATTTTGAAATTACAAAGGACTGTCGCCAATAGCTTTCATGTTGCTTTAAATTTGACGTAAAAAAAAACATTCATTCGCTATTCAAGCTGAAGTTATGCTCCGAACCAAATGAAATATAACTGCAAATAACGGGCAGTAAGCCTAAATGCTGCGGGATGCCAGTATTAAAATTAACGTCAACAAAGCAAAGTTTCTTAAACTGTGGGGCGTGCCCCCCTAGGGGGGTGATAACTCAACGAGGGGGGCGCAAGCATATTGAAAAGTTGAAAACAAAAGAATACGTAAAAATTATTGATTTACTGAAAATACATTCTGACATGATAAAAATTAAATACATATTTATACTGATGTAATATTCTTATAAAAGTATCCCCCTCAGGGGGCTCATCTTCTTTAGGTGAGTACGGGTGTTACAATCCCGAGGTGCCCTAGTGATCTTTTCCTTTTCCCCCACGGGGTTTACTGTCTTTGGTAAACACGGGCTTCACGAACCCGGGGTACCCTAGTGATCCTTCTCTATTTTCGACCCTCTTTCTTGTCATTCAATTCATTCTTTCTTTCTCTTCCCGTCTAGACCACAGATATTAAAAACAAATGTTTGGCGCAGTATAGCCGAAATCGGCTCTTGCGCCAATAAACCCCAAAATCACTCACTCACTTATAAAAGTATCAGTACTGTACAATGTATTTTATAATCAATTTAGTAATACGAAGTTAAGAATAAGTTTAATATATGCCAATGCTTCCATGGGCTTGTCATTTCTTAAATTTTTTTACAAAAATTAACAGTACGTAATAGTAGTAAATAAGTATATACAAAGTTTATAATAATCCTTTAACTGATAATAGATATTCGCTCTCCAAAGTTACCGTTTTCTTCGTAGGCGTGCATATGTGATGTATTGGGGGGGGGGGAGGAATAAATAAGCAAATCCTCTGAAATGAATAATTCCTTCACAAAAATATTGACAAGATTATTTTTATTGCATTCCAAAGACTTCGGAACAGTTTTATGAATATCAGTCCACAGAAAATATCATACTACGAAACGACGTGTATATACGTAAGGCGCAATTAACATTTTGGTTGATCGAGACGTTTATATACGCCGATAGCACTTAAGAGGTTAAAATCGTATTGTAGTTTTGACGTCAAAGTATAGCATTCTTGAATTTGATACATTGTTATTGTATGAAGGAGGGCGTGATGAAAATTATGATTGAATATTGGTTCGCAAATATTGAAAGTTTGAGAAGCACTGCGATAGAGTTCAAATGAGAGAAAGATGAGCTTTAATCCAAAGTAAACATAGATTTATTATCATGAACATGAAGTATAATCCATTATCAATAATATATTTCCCAATTAAAATAATTTATAATTATTATTTTTTTATAATTATTATTTATATGTTAATAATTTATAATTATTATATATGCTATTTTTACTTCCTGTACGACAGGACGACCGGAATTCATACCGCTCAGTTTGAATAAGTCGAGGAAGTGAAAGCTGTAGAGGAGTGACAAGCGACAATAGCGAAAATGTACAAGGTGCCAACAATAACACTTTAAATGATTTTCTAAACACCATAATGCTAGAAAATGAGCAAACGAAATACAAAATTTCGAATTAGCTACTGGTCTTAAACAACTGAGAGAGGTCCCAATTGGGAATAATTGGAGCAAATTAATTAGATTACGATAAAATGAATGTTTTTACTGCGTATTTTTTCAGTTAATAAAATCATGAACAGCTTGTTCTTTTTAGCGAACACTATCAGAACTAAAACAGCACTGGAGAAATAAAACAGCGGATGTAGTAATTGCAGTTAACGAGGTTCGCATTTAAGCGGAATCGATTTTTCAGAAATTAGGTCGCTTGCCTGATGTGACTTAAAAATCGACTGAAAAAGAAAAGTGTTTGTTAGGGATAATTTTCAGCTGTTTTTTTATGCCGATACATTGATTGCTTGTTAACGTTGCATTCAGACGCAACGGGAGGGTTATTGGCGACGGCCTCGGTTAAGTGACTAGGTTATTTGTTGCCAGATTGTTTGTTATAATCTACCAGAGAGTAAATTTTATATACTATATCTTTTTAAAATTAGTATTGAAGTTCTCCAGAAGGTGGCTCTGTTGAATAGTGGAAGAGAGTTGTATTAACGTCACACTATGCAAGGTGATTCACTACCAGACCGTCAAACTTACAGGGTGTATATAAGGTACAGGAAAGACTCAAAATCACATAGGAATGCATTTCGCAAATACCGTAGTTTCGAGCTATGGTGCAGAGAAGATGAGAAAAAGAGCAGAAAGAGCAACACATTAATGGAAGAAAAACTTTTTACTGGAAAGTGATTATAACAGGGATTCAAATGTACAACAAAAAGTCGTCTGGTGGATCTGACAGTGGCACTGCATAGAGTTTATTACGTTCTCGTAGATTCCTGGCATGTCAAGTACCCTTCCAGCAGTTACAGATAATCGAGTGATGAGATCTTCAACTGAAGGAAGAGGTGACTCACATACACCAAACTCTTCATGTAACCAGAACCAAACTCACTTCACCTTCGTTTTATACTTGCAAAGGTCGTGTGATGTGGAACACTTCTGTTGGAGTAACGTTCCTGGTACAGCCCCCGAGCGGTGTGTCCATAACATTCCGCAGCTCCATACAAGATCAGCAGATAGGCCGGTTCTTCGTTTGAATCCTAGTTCATCCTACGACCTCGGGAAACGGATCGTAAATGACGACTTCTAACAGGATCTGTTTTCACGATACCAGCGCCATCTACTAAAAAATAGCATGGATAAAACCTCCAGAACGTAGAATCACTTGCAGCGCCACTGTCAGACATGCCTGATTATTTTTGGTCGTAATTTAGAACACCTGTAGTAGTACAACCCCTTTGAATAAAATGTTTTCTGCCCTTTTAATGTGGTGCTGTTTCTGTTCTTTTCATCTTCTTCTTTGCACCACAGCTCGCAACTATGGCACTTGCAACCCTTCATTCCTGTGTGATTACGAATTGTCTCTCTGCCCCTTACATACCCTGCAAGTTTGTTAGTCTGGTAGCAAATTACCCTGTATAAAGTAACACGAGGCTATTGGCGATTGACTTTGTAATTTTAAACCTCTGTCAAGTGACACCTTAGCTGGCATCTCCTCTACTAACTATCCAACCATAGCAATGGGATAATATTGAGTCTCGACAGATTAAACATGCATCAGCCCCTCGACAACGTGAGTTTTCATTCACCAAAACTCAAACCACGACACTCCAACTACGAGTTAGTGACCATAAGCACTAGAATACGGAGGCCATTTGCAAAACATGACAGCCAATTTAAATTCCAAATGATACTAAAGAACCTAAGTGAATTGATTTATAATTGTATTTTGTAGCCTATGAAACTCCGCTATATCTCAATCAAAAACAAATTCGAATAAAGCATCGAAAATTGTTCCCGCAACTGATCCCTAACAAAATATGTATTACAACAATATTCTTTGTCTTGGAATCTTTAATTTATATCTCCGCCCAGCTATAATCAATTGCTCTATACTAATATCTTTTCAAGTGGTAAAGTACTCTCAATAAGCATTCCACTGAGCTGGCATAGTTTCAGAGTCGTTGTGTATCGCTTTCCTGACACATCGCACTTCCATTCCTTAAACTTTCTATATTCACTTCAGTTCACTTTTCGTACTTCTTATAAAGGAATGATTATTTGCATACATTACGATGTCATCAAACAATGAAGTAAGGTAGCCAAAGAGGATAATTAAGGCAAATATGCATAAAAGTCCGCTACAGTATATTTAAAAAAAAAACAATGTATTTTTTTTTTCCAAAATTCAACGTTATAAAGGTTAACATTAATAATTAAAATTATTTTCTGATACAATTGAGAATTATTGTTATATTGTTACAAACAATAATTCTAAAACAAAACAACATTTCAACCCTTATTGAGTAACGTTTGTTGTCAGTTTAGGGAATTGTTTATACATCCAGTACAAAGTTACAATATAATGTAGAAAATATAATGCATTACATCAAAATATAAAAACATCACTTTAACATTTATAATTGAACATTTTTAACCCAGAAAGATTTCCCTTGATAAACGTAAATAATTAGATTCCAGTTTTAATTTCAAAGTCCCATTGTTTCAACGTGTCTAACCTTAAACAAAAATCTTTCTTCAAGTCAACTTTAAACAAATTCAATTTGTTTAATACCATTATATGTACATATAGACCACAGAACTGCAAACAAAAGGGGAAGAAATCCCTGCCACCAGTGAGCTTTACACCCGATTCTATTCGCTTGTTTGCAATCGATCTGTAAATACATAACAAGGAGACTGCAGCTTCTCTTTTGGCATTTCTTTCCAGAAGTTTTCTGGAGTGGAAAAAGTTTTAATTTGTAAGCGCAGTTCTGAATTCTGGTTGCCACCGCACTGTTTTACTGGATTTTATGCATTCTTTCAGCCAACGGCAGGTGGCAGACACGACCAATATTGATTCTGTTGAATTAATATTAGAAGTGGAAGAATGACACTGCGACAGAATAAATTCGCCCTGCGGTGTCTGTGTTTGCAGAAGTTAAAAGATGCATTTGTAGCGCCGTCGACTTTTTTCAGATTGAAGAGAGGTATTGTTATTACAACATATCCCGTCAATGTGTAATTTAAGAACTTCTTTCGGACTGAATCTGACGCAATCCCATGTGTCCACTTTTCATTTGGGCAATTCTTATATTTCGAGGATACGTTAAAACTTTTAATTAAGACCAGAAGGAGCGTCAGGAATAAGCTTATTACCAAAGAATGTGGTGAGAAGAAAATTTTAAGAACCCTTCTGTAATTAGTTTAAAAATCGTTTTTTGTTTGATGAAAATAAAATACGTTTAGCAATGAAACGTGAATCAAACTAATCAAAAGTGAATTAAACATTTATTTTTCCCAAACTTCCATTTTCAAATAAAATTAAAGATAGTACGTTCTCTAAGATTTGATGCTCGAGTGATATTCAGCATTTTTCACAATTTGGAGCTCTTCCCTTTAAGATCAATTTAGCTAGTTTTATTCAATAAATTAAAGTTAACGGAGGATATTTTCGAACCAACTCCCTGAGGAACAATCGCGAAAGTTTTTACAGCTACTTTTAGCAGTTGAAGACATTACGAAAAAACTTAATAATATTCGCAATGACTTTTTTTAAAAAAATGGAAGCACATTTTGCTGCAGAATATTTAAAAACATATTTAATCATAGAAAAAAGTAATATTTTAGCAAATGAAAAAGTAGTAATTTTTTTTATTTAATAAAATCTGTGTCCTAAAAAAACTTATTGATGATTTGAGAAATATATAATGTGTTTTTAGAAAAGTCTCTATCTTTCTCAAAACCTTTTAGGGATATATGCTTTGAAAATAAGGGTAAAAATTTGATATTGGAGCGCTACTCGCCAAGTTGTTGTTTATGCTTGCTAAGATGGGTGAAAACATTACAATATGGTTACCTTGATATCTTTATCGTGTGGTAATGTGGTTCACATGGGAATGTGAGGTATACTATAGTTAATTTTATTATTTTTCGATTCTTGTTATTAGCTCACTCTCTTTATATATATACAAGTGGTGATCAAATGAAAAGGTAAAAAACGACACGGTGGGTACAAATATAGACTTTATTCAAAATATACACCATAGGCCTGAGCACAACGATCCCACTGATGAACAAGCCGCAGGATTCCTTGTTCCCAGAATTCCTGAGGCTGTGACGAGACCCAGTCCTTCACAGTGTCCTTGAGTACGTCGTCCGAGTTGAAGCGCTTTCCTTTCAGGTGTTTCTTCAGTGGACCAAACACATGGAAATCGCAGGGTGACATGTCCGGACTGTAGGACGGATGGTCCAACGTCTCCCATTGGAATTTGCTCAGTTCCATTTGTGTGACTCTGGAGACGTGTGGACGCGCGTTATCATGGAGCATAACCACACCCTCCGTGAGCAGCCCCGGTCTTTTGTTCTTGATGGACCTGCGTAGGCGTCGGAGTGTCTCACAGTACACATCGGAGTTAATGCTTTTTCTGTGCTCGAGTAATTCTGTGCTCGCATCATTTGGACGCCGCTTTTTATAAGAGCCTTTGCTCTCTCCTGCGCATGCGGGCACCCGTGTATGATCCGATCCCAGTCAGAGTCTCCAATGGCATCCCGAGATGTCTCGCTACATTCTCCCTTGGCGGAATATGCAAATATTTAACTGTTTCATTTTTATGTCGTTTCGTACCTTTTCATTTGATCACCCCTTGTATATTTATATATATAAATTTATATATATACATTTTATCTTGCTCAAATATTTTCAATCGCTAAAAAAATTATTTCTATATATCCAATCAAGTTCAAATCATTCTTATTAAACTTGTAGTGGATGACACTAAGTTAATAAAGCTTTTTGAAATTTAATTCATTAATTACCTGTTAATTAATTTAATTTAATTTAATTACCGGTTTTCGACACCTACTTAGATTCGTCTCCTTTTTTGTAACAATGTAACTTAACTGTTAAAACAATGAAAAAAGTTGCCGTCGAAAACCTGTTTTTCAGCCAAACTAGTCAAACCGGGTGTGCATTGTCACAAAATGCAGACAAATCGTTATTTTTTCAATTCCTACTAAAATACAGTTCACTCTCTCCCTATATATATATATATATATCTTGTTCAAATTTTCAATCGTTAATAAAATACTTTCTATTTATCCATTCAAAGTAGGAATTGACTTAATATTTTTTTATGTTACTTGTTTACTAGGTATCTCTCTTAATTTCAGACGCTTTTAATTTGATTTATTTAAAAATTTAAACACTTTCCATTGCTTTTATTCTTCAAGCTCTACTGCTTCAGTCTTCTGTTGTATTTTGTGTTATATTGGAATATCGATATTTCTAATATATTATTGGTTAGTACCAGGATGCTTTTTAAAGAATATGAGGGCTGTGCATAGACCATAAGGAGTACCAAATTCCCACTTTTGAGCCATTTTTTTCCTATAAGCAATGACTTTTCCCCCTCTTTCTTAAGGGGGTATTCTTATCTAGAAATGATAAGAAGTCTATTTTTGCCATATTTTCAGAGTTTAAACATTTAAGAATAGAAACACTTAAGAAAATTTTTCAAAATTATAATTATTTTCGGTGATATATATGGGTATTTTATAAATAATATAACACACAAACTGGCTTGGTCGATACGAATCGAACAATAGACGATGGAGATCTTCCGTACACCTGCGATCGTGTTCCATCGATTACTGAGGCGATGTTTGCGTTCAGAATCCCCAAAAAATAATGAATTTCTGAATTCATTTATATGGACTTTTGCACCTTTACATATACATGCCGGAACACACCCACAATTAAAACTGCAACTTTTATAACAACTTGCATTTTTAATGAAGGCTTCATTCCTATTGACCCATATGGATCTGAACCCCAAATTAGTCCAGAAGCTCATACATTCGCCGTTTAACGTGAAAATATCCGGATTGAGAGCACTGAATGCTGCCGCTTCAAAGGACGCCAGGACTGCTCGTGTGGAAGAAAGGACTTCGGAAAATGCGTTTTTTGAAGTAGAGGAAGGCCCAATGTATGGAACAGGAATCGCAGATTGAAAATATACTTGTATAAAGTACCATTGCAAGTCTTAGTCGGCGCGTAACTTGACCCGAAAAACATTTTTCTTGAAACTACTTTTTTCAAAACTCTTGCCTCAAGTTCTACTCAACCAATTTTCTTGGAATTTAAATTACGCTATCGCACTAATTAAAAAACTAGACTGGAGTCAATTTTCACTATTTTTAAATAATTCTGAAAAGTAAAAAAAAAACCGGTAAAAAATGTTTTTTTATTTCAGACAACTACCACTTGCCGGGAAAAAAATTGTTTTTTTTTTAACTTTTTCAAGGTTTGGACGATAGCAGCATTTTTTTTTTGTTTTTGGATAAAGGATTATTATTTTTTATTTCAGTTTACTAGGAGGGTCACAATTATGACAGCCAGAGTGTGCTATTTTTTTGAGAACCCTTACTTCATCAGCTTGTAAATTTTTAACTTTTTAACTTTCTTTTTTTGTACTCTTCAAACATTAATAAATACCTGGTAAAATAATGGCTGGTAAAAATATTTTTTATTGCTCCTGATAAAATACCTGAAATTTATGCCTCTAGACTAGAATACCCTCTTAAATAAGATTTCGCAGATTTCGCTCATTTCAGCCATCATAAAATGTGACAAATGTGGAAGTGATAGGAAAATCAATAATTATTTCTTCTGATAGTAATTTATTTTCGGTTAAAAATTTTAGTGTTATTTCCTGAAACAATGCATTTTCAATATTTTACTTGTTTTAACTTCTTTCTCCTACATTCCACATTTTCTAATTTTTTTAAATACTGGTATTCATTTTTTTCTTTGCTGTTCTCCACAAAAAAGTAAGCAAATTTTAAACAATTTCATTTTTTATTTCATTAAAATTCTAGGCTATATCAGCAATTTAGAAACTTTAGTCAGGAAAAAGTCGTTCTTTAAAATTATCCTGACGACTGGTTCCAGTCAGGACGCTATCTTGGATTCCATATCTTTCGACAACAAGCGCTGCTTGGTGCGTACCGCACCGATGTCAAATTAGCTCCAAAATAAAGCAATATCCTTACCTCAATCTTAAAATATGATAAGTAACTATAAGTACAATGATTGACATAAATGAAAGAACATTTGCATTTTCTTAAAAAATGAGGCAAGTTGAATTTACAGTAAATTATTTTTATCGAAAATGCTTATACAATCTTATAAATATTATAAAAATAACTACAAAAATTTTAATTAAAATTAATAAACATACAAAAACTAATTTTTTTCTCTTCAACCCATCAAAACAAAGTAAAAAAACAAAATTCTTATTTTCTTCGACTTTTGTTTGTGGCTACGGCAGCCTAGTGGTCAGGGTTATGAACTCGTGGCTGGGGCGTCATGGGCTTGAACCTAGTGTCATTGAAGATCCACCGTGTAGAGGGGCCACTGCACATTTAATTTGTCGGGACTCAAACATCCTAGTTAGGAAAGGAATGCTGGCTCAAGTTTTGCCCTCGTCACTTGACCATGATTAAAAATTACGAAGTCTGTCGCTAACAGCCCTCGTGTTGCTTTATAGTGCGATGTTAATAGAACTCTCACGGAAAAAAATTTGCGGCATTAACTTATGATTTTTATTCACGTATTGCCTCAACTTATGCTTTTCAAATGTTCCTTGAATCTTACAAGACATTTTTATGCTCATAATACGTTAACACATACTAATCATGCCTTAATGGCCCTAACTTACTGTCGATAATACTACTAAGGAAAAGAAATGACCCTTTCTTAGCAGCTGCCACATTACTCGTAATTGACCACCACTGTTGGTCCACCAGATGTTTCCCTCCTCGTCAGCGGGGTGGAAAGTAGGCTGGACTTGATGAATGGATCCCCATACTCTGCTGCCATTTTTCAAAAAGAATTTGTCCGATATATATATCGAGATAGCTTATTTCTGAGATAGGTGATAAAAAAAATGTGATATTTTTTGCCCTGATATTATGAATACATTAGATAGAACAATATATATATATATATATATAAACATTAATCATGAGTTATTTTGAAAAACATTTCTGATAAAATACGCAATATGATGTGTTAATGGTTTATCATAAAAATAAAGTGTAAATAAAAACAAATAACGAGAAACTGCTTGGGATGTACGAAAAATGTATATTTTTTTTTGGTTTAATGATATTTAAAATTATGTTAAATATAAGGTATCTTGCTATACTCAAATTTCGTTCTAAAATGATTTGGCAATAACTTTAAAAGTTCTGTAATGAAAAACATTTACGTCAGGAGGGAAAAAAGTTTTAAAAGTCAGAAATACTTTTTACAATTATCTTGCTTCATATAATAAAATCTATAAAAATATCCCAATTGTTAACAAAACAATTGAAAATTAACATGTTTTTTTTTAACAAACACTGGGTTACATAACTGAAATGCTGTCAAAAAAGGAATAGAAAAAGAAAACAATTTCCCCAAAAGAGAGGTTCTCACTGATTAAGGTATCCGAACACGTTGAAAATGACCAAATTCAGTCAAGACAGATATTTTGTTTTTTATTTTTATTTGAATAGAGCTATCTTTTGACTTTACGAAACATACTTTATTTTGTTTCTACACTACCTAGAGGCAATCAATTTTATAAAGTTAGAAAAACCGGAAGTGTGGGTTTTTAATCAACCAGAAGTGGGCATTTAAATTGCTCAAAACTATCATGGCGAGTCTGATAACTCAAAATATTACGAATGTATTTCTAATACTTTTTAAACCTGATATGTACGTTATTTTCTAGAGAATGTACTAAAATATTTCCAATTGTATGAATACTTTTTGAGTTATGGCTTGTCATTTAAATAATGGTCTCATAAAAAATGTAACATTTCTTATAATGTTTACTCAAGAAGCTCTAAAATTTTCAAATTTTAATAAAAAATTAAAATTTTAGTACATTTTTTAGATAAATGCATCTAATTTGTTTATCGTGTGTTTATTACTTTTTTCTCTAACTGTTTTGAAGTTTTTCAAAAATATTGCTAAAATTTCACTTATAATTGGGATTTTTGTAAAATTCAGGTAATTTATTTTAAGTTTTGATAGTTGAATAGTAATTCTTATTGGTATTGAGTTCTAAAAGAACATCTATAATGTTTTAGTATGCTATTTTGTTGAAAAGTACTCCAAATGTGTTCGGATACCAGAATCCATAGCTAAAACAAAAATATGACGGAATATTGATACATTATAACTTTGATTTTATATATATATATGTATAATTACTCTTTAAAATATTATTTCCTTAAACGTAAAAGTGTTTCATTTCTCTACGCGTGGGAGGCAAATTCTCGCGTTATCACATACTTCATTTAAAATAAGTGTTTCAGTAGCGGTTTTCTAAGTTTCATATGAAATTTCACGTAATTTTGTTGCTCTACTAAATATATAAAATATGTTGAAAATAAAGATCTCATTCTTTATTTTCAACAAAATAAAGAATGAGATCTTATACAAACAAATGCCACCACCAGACTATGAAGTCTACAAACGCGGAGTGAGTGAGTGAGTGAATGAATATTAACGTCCCACTGCTCAGCTACACGAGGGCTTTTTGGGGACGGTCCGCGTAATTTGGAACCATGGTCAAGTGACGCGGACGACACCTGAGCTGGCACCCCCTCTCCTAACTCCCACACCACACCAACGGGAGGGACGTTTGAGCTCTCGACAGATTTAACGTGCATCGCTCCCCTACACGGCGGATCTTTAGTGGTACTAGGATCAAACCCATGACAAACTAGCCATGATCCGATGCCTAGACCACTCGGCCACCGCGGCCACCTACAAACGCGGAAGAGGCATAAATCGAAAAATGGATTCCACTAACTCAGTTGCTTATAGTATGACTTTGGCGAATTCTTGGTTTGTTATACACTATCTACAAA
>BMAO01003007.1:0-53309 GCA_019973975.1 Trichonephila clavata
AACAGCCTTTATTTACACATTTACAGTATAAAATTCAAAAAGAAAATAATACTATGTGATAAAAATATATTTCAGAATATTTCCTTATATTTTTTATGATATATTTTTCCTATATTCCACTGTTCTTCAATAAATCAATCTTTAAGAATAAAAAAAACTATCGGTTGTGATGCATTATATGAATGAGCGTCCCGCCGCAATTAGCAATGTTATGAAGGAATTCCCCTTTTTCTGCATCAGTGAAAGACTCAAATCTATCTCAACATTTCCCGTCTTTCAAACAGAAAGCTAACGCAAAGTGAATGACCTCGACGCAATTAAGAATTTTTTTTAAAGTTTTCATTTTTTTTTTGAGGGCTTAACTTTCACGTTAAAGTTTTGAAATTTCACACATTAATTGCAAAATCAAAGTGTTTTAAATAAAAAATGTACAAAAAAAATGTTTAAATTACTTCTCGCAAAAACGGTATTTTACGAAAATCACAAAAAAAATTTTAAATCCGTAATTTTTTAGCAAGTTTTTCAATCTTCGCACAGAATTTGAACAACATGATTCTACAAACGTAAAAAAAGTTTCGTGCGAAGATAAATGACGAAGTTATTTAATGTTGAGTTAAAATTTTGAGTATTTTTTTAAAAAAATCATAGAAAAACAAGTTACCAGCATTTTATTTTTTAATTAACTGATTCAAAAAGAAAAACGCATGAACTTATTTAACACAAAATATCATTTTAATAACACGAAAATAAATTCATACGCAACGATTTAGAAAAAAGATTTTCATAAAAACGCATCGGTCTTAACTCAATTTTTAAAAAAATCACAAAAAATAGAAAATATTATTATCTTGCAAAAATAATTATACTGTATCGTGGAGATAGAAATGATCTTTCCGATTCTGTAATTATTTTTTGTCTGATTTAAAAAACAAAAATTGGATGGCTGTTTAAATAACGTCGAGAATACCGAAAAATTTCACCCTCTGTTCATTCACGCGCAAAATAACGCGCAGGGTTAAGACAATTATGCGTTTTAAGGTTTTTAATTAATATCTTTTTAACTAATTACAATATCGGAATGAAAAATAGTTTACGTCCTATTCTCAGACCTACTGAATATACGCACAAAATTTCATAAGAATCGGCCACAACGTTTCGGAGGAGTTTGGTTACAAACACTGTGACACGAAAATTTTATATTATATATATATATATATATATATATATATATATATATATATATATATATATATATATATATATATACACTAGCTGCTATATCCATTCTTCGCACAGGGAAATAAACAATAAAATAAGAGTTTGTAGAAAAAAGGGGTTTTTAATGAGTTAAGCATATCTCAACAAAAAAATTTATATATAATTGCCAAATTTTAAGTCTGGTAGAGTCTAATAGCTGAAAAAAGGGATTATTTTATATATAACGTCCACGTAACCCACTTGTGGGTCAACATTTGAAAACCGTCTTCTAAATTGATCTCTGTTCAACAAAAATAACATGTTTGCCAACTTTCAAGTTTGTCGGTTTTGTAGAACATAAAAGGGAATTTTTTTATATATAAAAACCCTCGTAAGTCCCCTTATGAGTCAACTTTTGCAAACTCCTTACCTAGCAGATCTGCACTTTATGAAAGTAACATGCATCCTAAATTTTAAGTCTGTAGGTGTAATAGTTCAAAAATTCAATATTTATCTATTACTCCCCCTTAACCTTTCGACATGCATCCTAAATTTTAAGTCTGTAGGTGTAATAGTTCAAAATTTAAATATTTATCTATTACACTCCCTTAACCTTCCGCCCCTTTGGGGCTCTATTTTTGCAAAACTTATTTTGTAGCGTATTCCTACTCTTTAAAAAAAAGTGTGCTAAATTTCAAGTCTGGGGGTCCAGTTGTTCAAAAATGTTATATTTATCTATAACGCCCCCTTAACCCTTTGGTGGTCGGTTTTCCCTAAATCAATATTTAGCAAATCTCTATTCCGTGAAATTAACGTGTCTATTAAATTTCAAGTCTGTAGGTCTAATAGATTGAAAAAGGGAATAGTTGTCCATAACGCTACTTTAACCCGTCGAAACCCCTGGGGTATATTCTCATAAAACCTCTTTATGCTAGTGGTTCTCTACCTCATAACTACCTCTCAAATTTCCAATCTTTAGGTCTAATAGTGAAAAAAACCTTAATATTTATCTATAACGATACTTTTACACCTCTCAAACCCCCCTTTAAGGTCTATTTTTCCAACATATCTTTCCTAGAGGATCTCTCTATATGAAAGGAATGTGCCTTCCAAATTTCAAGTCTGTAGGTCAAATAATTCAACATTACTCTCTTTTGTCTGTAATGACCCTTTAACCCCTGGTGTCCCTCAGGTGTCTATTTTTACAAAACCTCTTTCGTAGTGGTTCTTTACACTATGGATGGAACTTGTCTGTCAAAATTGATACCTGTAAGTCTAATAGGGCAAAAAAGGAATCATTTATCTATAATGGCACTTAGCCCCTCGCAACCCCCCGTGGGGCATATTTTTAGCAACACCCTTTCTTATAGGATCTCTATTCCATGAAAGTAACACGCGTACCAAATTTCAAGTATGTAGGTCTAGTAGATCCGGAGATATCGTGATGAGTGAGTGTGAGTTGTGTGCTTTTCTCCTTTATATACTATATAGATAGGAGATTTTGTTAAGAAATTTGAAATGAACTTTTTCTAAAAAGTACTAAAAAATTTATTTTTTCCAGTATATTATATGAATGTTGAAAAGGCAAATAATGTATTGTCACATATTTATCATTTCTAATCTTAGTGATGTTTCAGAAGCCTAGAAAAGTTCAATTTTATTGTATTTGCCCTGAGGTAATGCTCAAGTAAAATTCATAAACATATTCTTCCATATCTCATACTCACATTCTCTACTTCACAAGAACGATTCAATGTTTGCATTGCTGTTTGCAGGATGACAGTGTTGACATTCCCCATCTGCATAGCGGAAACTTAAGTCAAAGGAAGAAAGCTTGCTAAGCAAATGTCATTCACGCATATTGGTTTGGAGGAAGATTTTCGGAAGAGGAGAGAGACAGAGAGAGGAAAGATATGCAATTCATTAATGTAAGAGGGTAATAAAAAATAATTTGATTAAAAAAGATGCAAATAAGTTTTGCAGGAAAAAATATTTAAACAAACATTTACTTTAGAATCGATAAATGAAACTTTACTGCATAAGAGTTGTCAGTGTGTTGTGTGTTGTGTGATGTTCTTTGAAATGTTTTATTTGAAATATAAGTTTTCCGAACTGATATAAATATTTCGCTCAGTTCTTCATTTAGTTACACAAATAAATATCATACCTTTTATTAAAATGACTCATCTCAAAATATACGTGATTATAAATTTGTATGTTACAAGCCATATAGATAGTGTAGATTATACTATTTTAATGTTCTATTTTGCAGTTTCAAAAGAAAAAAAAATATACGCTAATGTTAAACATTAAAACACACACACATGAAAAACAAAAATAGGTTTTGTGCATTTCTTTTTTTAAAACAAGCTGACTAGGTAGCGTTGTTGATTGGTCGCTAGCTATGAACGCCTAAGGTTGCGGGTTTGATTCCGGCCCAAGTCGATGGATTTTCATGATTTAGAAAATTGACAGCAGCCTTGTAGCATGATTATGTGGCATGTAAAAGTCTTCTTTATTACCTGTTTGGGTTAGGTGCTATCTGCAAAATTAAAATCCTAAGTACGGTTTCGCTTCCCCAGAGTTCATGTGTCTCCCCCTGGTGAGGAAATTGGTCGTCAAAATTACCTGCGGTGATTGACATCCCTCTTTATGGGGCCGCACTAAAAAGAGATGCCAACTTTCGGGGAATGTACTGGGTCTGCAATGGTAAAACACCAAAGCGCAGCCCATTAGAAACTTTTAAAACAAATGAAATATTGTAGCTCTAGATTGAATTAAAAGTTTAATGTGTCAATTTCAAAAGGAAACATTAAAATCTAGATAAAGTTAATTGCAAAAGTTTAATTTAACATAATTAAATTTACTACTTTTAAATTTTACTGAAGTGGGTTATATAGTAATTGTATAGTTTTTCAAAAATAATTGGAATTTTTAAAACAAAAGCCAAGTAAATATTTTTTTACTTAAAACAATCTATAAAAGGATTTAATAATATAAACCCGGAGAACCAGTTATGAATGTAAATGAAACATGTTAAAATTTGCATTAAAGATTTAATAAAATAACTTGATATTCTATTTTTTTTTTTCAAATTTCCTTTTCTCATCAAAATGTTGAATAATTTCACATTTTAGGTTTCACTTATATGAGCAATATAAAAAAGAATATATTTGGGACAAAATAGTTAATGTAAATAAAAAAATAAAGTAAATTTTTAAAAATGTTCAAAGGATATTTTATGTATTCAAAAAACGTAATATAATGTTTTTAAATATATTCTTTCATGGATAAACTAAAAACCTTAATTCATTGAATCAAAAGTTTCAACTATTTTTCAATGCTTTTGAGGAAAATAATAAGAATTCCAAATATAATAAGAATGAAAATTATTCCATTTCGTAGTTTTTAGTAAAATCTCTTGATTCTGCTATTGAACATATTTGAGTGAAATAGTTTGAAACTATTTTTGTTGATGCTTGATCTATCACATTTGAGGTGTCATTAACTTTACCGGAATACACTTTTGAGAAAAAAACACTTAAAATTTGTAGAGTATTTTTGTTGACGTAGTAATTTATTTAACACTTGTAAACATTTTCTTAAGGTATCCGATTACCTAAAATTGTGAATTTTGCCAAAAAGGGACAATTTTGTTTATGATTTTATTTTACAGACGCTATTATCCAAGTGTTTTATTAAAGACAGATGCTATTTTTTGCCAATTCTTTGTGTATGTTCTATATAATAGTAGAAATAGAGTCGACTCATATAATTCGAAGTTGAAGGGACCAATGAAAAACTTCGTATTATCAAGAGTTCCAATTATCAAGAGCGTAGGAAAAATTTCCCAAAATACACGAAGATAAATTTGTTTCTAACACATTTAAATTTAAAACTATATAATAAAGCAACAATTGTTCATGTGTATAAAATTATTTTAAAGTATTTTTAAAAAGTACTAATTATACATCATAAATATATTACAGAAGTTAAAAGTCCTGTATTAAAAGAATATACTCAATACATTCATACACAATCCTACGCATCTCTTCTTCACAACAGTGGACCATCCTTTCTGAACGCATGTGTAGCAAGGCCACGTGTTAAACCAAAGATGTGGATGGTTGGCAACTGGGGTGGTTGGTCTATTGTCCACTTAAAGAAATGAAAACAATAAAAGTGTCTTCTCGCCAGATGAAGCTGAAAACACTAAAGGGAGGTAGAAGACAGATGACCATCAAAGATGCTGCGTTACAAGGGAGACACGCAGAGACAACACAAAGCAAAACTTGTAACTCCAGCCCGTTTATTATAGACTGCACATGATAGTGAGTGTTCGAATTGTAGAGAGTTATTATCGAACTATAGCATGTTGTGTAGTGTGGACAACCACAGAATTTACTTCGAAATATTAAGTGTATCAAAACGTAATGTTTTAGTTCGAAATATTAAAAGTTTTTCTAGGAACTGAGCACATACTTCGAATTAGCGAGAGGTTCGTATTATCGAAAGTTTGAATTAGCGAAAGTCGGCTGTATATATGTACGTATACAAAGATCTTATCTTCTTAAAAAATTCGTATGGTCTTTCTTATGCATTACATTATCCTTCAATGATTTATTTATTATTTCTTGCTTTTGACTGGATATGTTGGAAACCGTGATTTTTGAAAAACGTACAAATGAATAATGTTTTGATATTTTGTGCACCCTGATAATATGCATTTAAATTTGTTTGAAGAATATTATTACAATAAGGAATTATTTAAAAGTTTTTTTTTGGGGGGGGGGATAGACAAAATGATACTTTGTAAATATTCTCCTTTTATGGAGTATGCTTTTATACTAAAAATATTTCCCCCACTTATAGATGAGGTTTCTGTGCGCAGAGCTTGAACTAGAATTGTTGCGATATTTAATATAGAAGTGTAGTTTTTCGAATTTTAATATATCAGAGTAGAGAGAATTTAAAAGAAAACATCGGTTATTATTTCGATTGTTAGTCCGCACATAAGTTTTAGATATATATATTATTTATTACATTAGAGCATATTTTTCATAAGATATGAATATTTTATTATGTAATGTATTTCTTTACTTTTTGCCGAAATTTTTATATTTAACAATTCTGTATATGCACATTATAATCCAGGTGCCTTTGAATATATAAAAAAATATTTATTTATTTATATTATTTTGGAACATGTCTTGTTGTATAGTAACCTATATTTTTGTAAACGTGGACATTTTAAATAATGAGTTGAAAAATAAGTTTATGTATTTCTTGACAAACTGTTTGTCTTTGCTGGTCAAGTGTTTTGAAGTTATTTATGTTTTAAGAAATTTGTTTACTTTAAAGATATTCAAAGTTTTATAAGTACCTTCCCCTTCTTTATATTTGTATTCCCTCCTCCTTTTTTATTTTAATTTTTGAATTAATTGTATTTAAATTTTCAGATTTAGATTAAATAATGATGTTGTCACTTATATCTAGGAGCCTCATGGTATGTAACGTGAAACATAAGTGATTTTTCAAATAAAATAATTTAACCCGTTACCGCCCAGTGATCTATTTATAGATCACCTCCCACTCAGAACTCCCAGTCAAAACGATATATTTTAATTACTTCGTATTGTCATTGGCTGGTTTCCTTACACATGTGGCCATACCCCTAAATGAGATTTGAAGCATTCTTTCCCACAGTAGTCCAGCAGCTAGCGTCTGATGTTCGCCATTTTGAAACTTCAAAGTGCAGCTTTCAATTTTGTACCCAACAGGAAAAAAAAATTAAAATTAAGTTATACTTTTTTCATGAGTTTTACATTTTCAATACCTCTTTAATTATTCTGGCTTATTTACATTAGAAAAATAGCTGTTTCTATTAATAAAATGTAAGTTTAAACATGCTGATCTATAAATAGATCGCTGGGCGTTAGTGGTAACTAATATCATTTTTTTTCCCGTTTCATTTCTTCCTAAATGTCTCGGCTTAAAGTGTTTCACACCACCGAAAAAGCGTTAGAATATATGTTTTCTAAGGAAATAGAGTCTGATATAATTGCTTTACCGCCTGATGTGGATGAGTTAACTGACGAAGATTATTTTGATGATGATGAAATGACTACTCCATCGGTAAAAGATCTATCAGGTAATGTAGAAATTTGTGTACCCATGGAAGAAATATAAAAAGTATAAAAGACATCCGAAGATATATCACCGTTGCGTTCCTCAAACGAGGAACAAATTCTAAGAAAGGCATTGGAAGACCTCAGATGATGTCATCAAGATCAAACGTAATAGACTCTGTGCATTTAGATAGAAAATACCATGTTATAGGAAAAAGACAAAACCAAAGAAGATGCCAGTTTCAAAAATGCAAGGGTTTTGTACAAAATGTAATGTAACCCTTTAGCTGAAATGTTTTCCATTATATCATACATAACTTTTACAAATCAGTTGTATAAGATTGTAACTAAGTAAGTTTAGATCAGTAAAATAATATTTTCTTTTTTTAATCTCATTAGTTATTTTTAAAGCCGGCTGGGTGGCGTGGTTGGTTTGTTGCTGGCCTTCTGCATTCAAGCCCGGCCCAAGTCGGTGGATTTTCGTGATGCAGAAAATCGACAGCGGCCATGTCGTATGATTATGCGGCATGTAAAAGATCCCTAGAGTGTCTGTTTAGCTTGGGTGCTCTCGGCAAAATTAAAATCCTGGTACAAGTTCGCATCGTCAGAGCCCAGGTTCCTCCCTCTGTGGAAGAAACTGGGCGTCAAAATTACCTGCGGCAATTGGTATCCGCCTACACGGCGCCGCACTAAAGAGTGATACCAGCTCTTGGGGATGTACTAGGTCCAAAATGGTAAAAATACCAATCCGCAGCCCATTGGATAAAAAAAAAGTTATTTTTAAATTTACAAAAGTTACATCCCCCCCTAAAATTGTAATTTTTTTAAATATAAAACCACAGGAAAGTTACTTGGTCTTTTACTACCATAAGCGCCCAGCGATCTAGTTATAGATCACCTATTATTTCAGCTACTAATTACGGAAAATGGATACAACTTCATAATTACTCTATTTATGATATATGAAATGTAACTTAAAAATATTATTCAAAAATTTCGATTTTAAAATAATTTGGGCGTTAACGGGTTAAAGCAAAATTCATATAATTTTGCAAAATAGCAGTTTTGAACGCAACAAAATACCTCAATGATTCTAAATGATAAATTCAATAACACATTAAACACCTGCATTTCCATTGAACAAATACTGATGACATTCATTAGGTCCAAAAGTTTATTTTAGTACTACATTTTTGGTAAGAAATATATAGTTAAAATGTATGCATCTTATGATACATAACAATTCCACTGTCTTAAAAAATTATCAAAGTGCACTTTAGTGAATTGTAGCACATTTTAATGTATTCGTCAACATTTTCGAATAAAAGTTTGCATTTGTTCTATTTTTCATTTGAAGTATTATTTCATCAAAATGTTTACTTCACGTATGAAAGTATTTAAATTTTAATGTGCAGAAACCACAATTAAAATGAATGGTTGCTTTTGTCTATGTAATGGGTTTGTTTAATAAAGAAATGGGCATTATTTTAACCCTATCGCTGCTCATCCAGCGATTTCCACGAGCAAAGTACACGTAGCAGACGTAGTACTACGCAGCGAGAGGGTTAACAAAGTAACATTTGTCTCCATATCAGAGTTTAAATAATGTTTAAAAGTACAGCTAAATATATCACAATGTAACTTGCTAAAAATAAAAGTGGATTTCAGTATACTTTAAACCCACACATAATTATATAACTTAGGTATCTCATTTAATTTGCATAGTATTACGAAAAAAATTATGAGTGCAGTTATGCGTACAATTTAAATTAAAGAAGATATTACCGGCATAAAAATTGTAAGTTGTTCAAATCAACTATACATTTAAAATATATTTTAAGGCAATTGAATTCGTCAGAAATACTTTCCTCGCTTGCAATATTAGATATAAAATTAAATTTGTGTTTGAGCTCAAATAAAATAAATCCGAACTACTTCTACCAAAGGCAATATATTTAAAATTTTTCTCCATGATGAAGCATTATTTAAAACAGTCTCGATATATTTTCGAAACTTCACTTTCAAATTACATGTAAGTAAGCGAACACTTTTGAAAATCAGTGAAATGTAATATATTTAAATTCTAAAAAGCAAAAAGGAAAGTAAAAATAGACTAAAACATAAAAGACTAAATATGGAAATATAAATAAAATCAAAGAAAAAAAATAAAATATGTGTTCAAACAACTAAAAATGGTAATTTCTTAAAGATAATGCACAATACTGCTAAAAACAAGTAAGTATTATTCTTTCAATACCTTTTTTCTTTTGCCAAAAATATATGTGTTTTATTCAAAACAATGTATAATCCCTAGGAAGAGTAAATAGTATGTTACTATTCAAATTAAAAGTAATTTAACTTCTATAAAATGCTGAACAAAATATCAATAATCATAAATCTGTAGTTCTAATGTCACAAAGTGTGCCCAAATAACATGCACGATTGTAAATAAACATTTGAATTTATTGACGGTAAATTACCCTGTCATTTTTTCCCCCTCATTGTTATTGAAAAGCATATATGTCAGGCTCCAAGCCTGCTGTTAAAAGAAGGAAGAGTCCATTTTAAAATATCAGTACTTTATTGTTATTCGAGAATAGTTAACCCAACATGACGGCCATTTGGCGCCCATTCGGCAAAAAAAAGGTACCTTCACAGTGAGGAGTCACCAGTCAATATTTTCGATTATTCTCTATAATATATATTTTGAAGGATATATTACATGTTTTTATTTTCAAAACATTTTGGCAAGTAAAATTTAAAACTTGGAAACATATATTAAAACATTTTTTACACACACACACACACATAACGTGGATATATATATATATATATATATATATATATCCACGCTTGTGTTTTAAAAAACTTCTTTAAAACTAATTTAAAAACAAATTTTTCTTAAAAATTTTATGAAATATTTTTAGATCTACTATCATATTCATTAATGTAGATTAATTATATTCTTGCGTCTATAATTCCAAACAAAGGGAATTTAAAGAAATGAAAAGATTAGTATTTGAGGGAAATTTCTGTATTAATCTTAATGTTATTTCATTTCAAACTATAAAATATTAATTTTATTTATTGAAAATAAAAGAAAACATGTTCTTAACATATTTCGACATTAATTGAAAAACTAATTGCAAGCTTTATTTTGTGTTACCATTTTTCATAAAAAAAAGAAAAAAACATATTCATTGCACTAATTACTTCAATAAAAGTTCCACTGTTAAAATATATTTTTATTATTTTGTTCACTATGGATAATTTTTTTTTCATTTTAAAACAATATGATTTAATCTTTATTCTATGAACATTTAGATTTTCCAAATTCAAGTACATTTTCGAAACCATTAACGGTAAAATAATTGAGAGAGGGAAGTTATTTTGAAAAGCAATACTACAGACAGTCCTACGTGTAATCGATTTTACAACCTTCACATTAACAGAATTATTGGAAGCGAATTCATTTTCTCAGATTCAAGGCGATCTTCCCTGAAATTATAGTAAATTGGATGCAGCAAATGGTATTGTGCGTGTGGTATCCTATATCATAGAAGTATTTGTCTAAATTAACTAATTCACTAGAAATCGAATTCAATTAATGATATTTCAGTCTGTTATTTTAATAAAACTATGAAATATATTATGACCAACCTATACTATTAAAAGAAAAAGCATCTGTTTTCAAGTGTATCGGTCAAACAATGCCGCTTAGAAGTATGAAACTTGGCACGCAAGAGCTACAGGTCATTATGCTTTTAACCGTAAAGGAAGATTTTCAAAAAATTTATTTTAGATTTTTTTGAAAATTCAGTTTTTAAGTAATTTTCTAGACAAATGGAGATAAAAAATCTTATCACACCACTTCTAACTATGCGAAAATTTATATTTCGAGCAGTTTTTCCAAAGATTGTTGCATATATTATTACAAATATACAGCGTGTCCAGCCTTAATTTGACCCAATAGCTTATTCCCGAACCATTCAAATTAGATATGAACTTCTAATTTAAAAAAATGTTTTAAAAAATGTAAGGAATGTTTTTACGTGCTTTTCGAACCAAAAGACACGTTTACAAAAAAATTACAAGAATTAATTTTTTATATGGTCCCCAGGTCCTATCACTTATATTTAGAAAAATATGCAGTACACACAAAAACAAAGTAAACACAAAAAGTTTCATTTTATTACGATAAAAACTGTCCGAGTTATGCCTACATAAATTTGAAGCATCTGAGCTGCTCATAAAAAGGGGACGTGTATAAAGAGAGATTAGAGCACAGTAATGCATTATCTACAGAAAGAGCACAAAAAAAATCATTGAAAAATTAAAACATCGTAGTAAACATCATATATTGATAATTTGTATTGCGGTATGGCAAACAATAAAAACTAAATTAAAGAAATACAATTTGTACTGAAAAGATTAAAACACCTTGTTTTAACAAATAGCATCAAAATAATACAGGATCTGCCGTTCAAATTATAGCATAATGTGGAATGATGCGCCAATCATGAATCCGGGATTTTATTATTTCAGAATGACCAAATTAACTTAAATAACGGTGAATGCACGAGACGGGGAATACGTCTATTGCAACACCCAGTTTTATAGAAGAGCTGAACAGCAGGACAATTGTGCAATAAGATGAATGTCTTCGAATGGGAAATTAAATGGCATAAAGTCTTGCAGCCGCTCTCTTATTTCGATTACACTGCCCATGAAACAGTGCCATTTCGCAGTTTCTTCATTTGTATACATCTCGTTCTCCCTTACTATAATTCGTAATATTAGAATACGACTGTATGCAATTGCAAGTGGCTACACAACAGATTTTTAACGTTCGTCGTGATCAACAAAAACGCAGCAAATCAAACTGAAGCCGTAGCATATAAGACTATTTTTTGGAACTCCTTTTAAAATGTTTTCTTCGTCCAAAATATTTTATTTTTTCTACTTTTTACACATACACAGAATAAATTTTATTTCATAAGTACTCAATTATTGTATTATTAACGTATGATTTTAAATTTAAAAACAATTTTCATATGAGTGACGTGCAAGAGCGAAAGTTTCCTAGCAGAATTCCAACTAATTTCACTTTGGAGACGGCCCCTTACTAGCTTCTTGAAAATAGCCTAGAAAATGCATATAAAGTAAGATTTTCAAAGTTCCATAACTCGGCCAGTTTCTATCGTAATAAAATGAAACTTTTTGTGTTTACTTTATTTTTATGTACTGCATCTATTTTTCTAAATATAAGTGATAGGTTCTGGGGACCGCATAAAAGATTGATTTTTGTAATTTTTTTCTAAATGGGTTTTTTGGTTCGAAAAGCATGTAAAAACATTCCTTACCTGTTTTAAAACATTTTTCAAATTGGAAGTGCATATCTAAACCGAATGGTTCGGGAATTAGCTATTGGGTCACATTAAGGCTGGACACCTTGTATATATGCTTATGGTTGTATTTGTTCTGTTTTTTTATGTAGTTTTAGCAGAAATTACAATTTTTTTTTTTTAATAAATCGTAAAAAGTGTCCTTCCAAAATTTTCTCTTTTTTTTGGTTTGACAACACAGATTTGCTTACAGTCGAATCGGGATGTCATTTCGTTTTTCTTAATTAAACGTATTTTATCCTTTTCCGTAATTTCAAACAATAATAATGTAATTTTTCTCTTTCAGAATGTTTTGAATTTTCATTTAATGCTAATATTACAAGATTTTTTTTTACGAAAACCTGCTCAATATAGTAACCAAAAATGGTAGGTACAATCGACGTAAAAAATATATATAACCCCTGGTAATCTCTTACTAACACATTTTAAAATCAAGGCGTGGTCTTTTCTTATCACACAGTAATGTGTTTTTCGCGATACATCAAGAATAATTAAAAAACAATAATATGTATTAATATTTTTGTATATATGTAATATTGTATATGCGCAATAATATGAATAAATGTTTTGTATATATGTAATACTGTATATATATGCGCAATAATATGCATTAATATAGGGTGTTTCATATTGAATGGTACAAAAAGAATAGCGCAGTGTGACTGCCGTAATGGATCAGCCGAAACAAATTTATTCTGCAACTACAATTATACAAGTTTTATTTGGCAACTAGGAAAAATATCGAATGATGAACTCGCTGCTAGAGGCGCTATTAAACAAAATGTTGTCCATGTAGCAGAAAGCGTACTGCGTTTTCGAATATGTCAAAACCTCCTCGGTAACTGTTGTGCAAAGACATTTTCGCACTGAATTTCGTAAAGAACCACCGCATCGGCATAACATAAGCAGGTGGGTGAAACAGTTCCAGGATACTGGCTTCTTAAGTAAGAACAAAAGCCCAGGACGAAAAGAAACCAAAACCCGAAGTGGTTTAAAAAACTCGTGATTCGTTTTTACGGAGTCCCTCAAAATCAACGCTACTTGCAGGTGCAGAACGTCAGAAAGCTGTTCTTGATTTCATTTTGCAGCAAGATGGTGCTCCCCCACATTTGAATAAAAACGTACAAGAGTTCCTGAACGAACGTTGGATTGGCCCATCGTTGGCCCATGTACCCATCTACCCAATCGTTGGATTGGCTATGCTGGGCCGCAGGATTCGATATGTCTTCATCGCCAAGATCACCAGATCTAACGCCCTGTGATTTTTCCTCTGGAGTTTCGTTAAAGACAAGGTGTTTGTGCGTCCACTTCCTCAGGACTTAGAGGAACTGAAGCAACGGATAACTGCAGTGTTGAACTCCATCATTGGGTATATGCTATCACGAGTGTGGCAGGAGCTTGATTGCCGTGTAGACATTTGTCGTGCCACCGGACGGGCACATATTGAACACCTGTAAAAACTTGAATAAATGTAGTTTTGAGATAAATTTGAATTTTCTCAAACAATTAATTACAACGTTAACAATCATGTTTTCTTTTTGTCCCATTCAATATGAAACACCCTGTATTATCGCGTTTTCCTCACGAGCGCAAACTTGAAGAGTTCGCGGTCGAAACGTAAAAGTACCAAATTATTTAACTGTTTTATTTTTGTTTATGATTATTTATTATATATTTTTGTGGTTTGTAATAATGATTGTTGATTGCATAATTAATGAACTAATCTTCTTGCAAGGTCTAATGTTTTTTTTATGTACTGACCACTTTTAAAGATATTTTCATTCCATTCAATGTTCTATCTTTTTTATATCCCTGATTCGTCTTAGCCTTGCTATGGGCATCAATAAGTCATGAAGATATGAAACGGGTCTATCCGCGAAGCTTCTACTATTCATCTTGGGTAAAATTATTCTTTTTAACTGTAAGGTCTTTTGAAAACTTTCCTAGGCGAAGAAAGCGAGATTTAGGTAAATGGAGTACTTCGATTTAAATATCGTGGCATTAGTGTACGCGATGATGGTCCAGAGTTGATAGTAGGCAATTAAAAGTTGTTTAAATTGTAAACAAGACTACGACTGAAAGGTTGTTTAGTTAAGTTAGATATTTAAGGAGAATTCAAGCGTAGGAATCAAGTTCACTCCAGGGTTCAGCTAAGAAATTTTAATTATATGTTAGTTGTTTTAAGCCTATGCGATTGCCCTTCCATGTTTATTATTAAGTGCATTCCTTACCTGATAATTGTGTTGGTTTATTGAGTGAAGATAGTAATAAAATTGTGTTTAAAAGTTGCTATTACTGATCTTTGCTCGAACCCCTGAACATCAACAACCCACGGGTGATCACAGATACTCCCTGTAAACCTTTAAGCTGTATCTGAGAAAAGTGCATAGAATGTATACATATTTTGATAATTTTCAGTTGTAAGGATCTTGGGTTTGAGGTTGTGTTTCCAAGTTGTTGCAAACGTAAATTTTGAGGGTATTATCAATCAATCTTTGGCTGTGCTTGGGATACAATCAATTTATGTTGATATCAGGACACTGGAAGTTATTGAACCAATAATAAGTAACACTTAACCATTGCATGAATCTTACCACCTTTCATGTGGCTCATCTTGTATACATCCATTTACATAGGATGGCCATTTGGGCAAAAGAGCTATTGAAATGACATTTCCTCCGATTAAAAGATAAAAGTATTTTTTTTTCCTTTATCATCAAATTTTTTTATTATTATTATTGTAGCAAAATTGTCAAAATTCTAGCTATAACTATGATAGATAGAAAATGACATACCAACATAAATTGAATTAAATAAAAAATTTTACTTACGTATTCGATTTTCTGACATTTTTCTTTTTTTGCTGTTGTTGTTCTAAGCTGTTAATAATGGTTTCCTCAAATTCGAATTTTAATTTATCTATTTAAAAAAGCCCTTTGATCTTAATTAATGTCATAATTTCTACTCTTTGTTACGTCACTTCATATTTATTTATGTGTATTTTATTTCAGTTACAATTTTTCATATTTAAGATTTTCTATTAGTAATTTAATTGTTCAGAACTGTATTTGGTAATTTCATCAAAACTAGGGCTTAATTTTTCCATTTTAGATAATATTTGAATTTAGATTAATGTTATAATTCCTATTTCAGTGTTCCACAGTTTAATATTTGGTTATTTTCTGAACTATCATTTTCTTGCTTATGATTATAGTGTACATTAATGATGTGATACCGTAACTTAAAAGTTAGTTTTTCAGCCAAACAATAATTTGTGAATATTTTTGTAAGCATGATCCTAGATCATAAATACTTATTCTTCAACGTAAACATCAACAGCATTTTTAGACAATGAAATTACCTTCACTTCTTGCCTTTTATTCTCATTTTAAAAAATCTCTTACAAAGGTAGAAAAAAATTACTTCTTTCCTTCATCGAAAATTATAAATCTCGCTTATTGTAACAATAAGGTAGAAAATCAAAGTTGCAGTATAACAGAAAGAAAATAGTTCTAAATTTAAACTGATAGCTTTTAATTGCTCGACAATAATTGAAAATAAATTAGATTACATCTATGTCAACAACTGGTAATAACCAGATTTTTCATGTTTTCTACATTTTGCATTATTTCACATCATGGTTTTTATAACTGATAAATAATCAAAAGGCTTCATTTCCCAATTCGTTAGGCTTTCGCGATGGCCATTAATAAATCTCAAATCCAAACAATGTCCATTTGAGGCTTTAGAAAATCCGTGTTTATCGCATGGGCAACTCCATATATGTTGCATGCTTACGTATGGGGGAACCACCGAATAAATTTTTGTAAGCAAAAGACAAGTTTCCAAAAAATATTTTGCACCGATTAGCGATTAGCTATATTAAAATTATTTATTGATAGAAGGATAAAAATATTATTAAAAATTGCTAAAAATCAAATCGTAAATAATTCATGCATTATACTATACTGAAATAATAAATGTGTGAATAAAATACAAAATTTTTAAAAAATATGTTGTTTTATGCTTACTTCAATCCTCCAAATTTGTAAGCAAAAACTAATTTAACTACATTGAATAGATTAGAAAAAATATTAAATCAACGTATTAAAACAAAGCCACAGCAATGAATGGCCGGGTCATCTAGTGTATATATATATATATATATATATATATACTCATGTAAATAAAATAAGGATAATTCACAATCGCACAGAAATTGAACTCTAAAATAAAAATTTCACCTGTAGAATTATCACACACATCTTGAAAAAGAATATGAAAATTACAGGAAACCACCAGATGGTAGAATTATCAGACGACTGGAATGTCGACGTACCCAGCTGGAAGTATCCGAGGAACTTGGAATCGCCCAGAGTGTCATCTTCAGGCTTTGGCAACGATTCCAAGATGATGGTAATGTGATTAGATGTTACAGCACATGTCGCCCCCGAGTTACAACGCCGAATGAGGACCGGTATTTGGCAGTTACTGCCAAAAGAAACAGAGCTCAGCATCAGACGTATCTCGTCAGCTCTCTTCAGCTACCGGTACGACAGTTTCAAGGCAGACCGTGTACAGACGCTTAGGGCACATTGATCTATATGCTCGTTGGCCAGTCAGATGTGTTCCCCTTACCGCAACTCACTGTCGCCTGCGATTAACCTGGAGTAGAGAGCATACATTGTGGACACCGCAACAGTGGTATTGTGTGATGTTTTCGAACGAGGCCAGGTTTAGTTTGCCGTCTGATTCTTGCTGGATTTTCATATGGAGAGTGCCAGGTACCCGATACCACCAAGAGAACACCATTAAGCGATACCGTTATGTTGGTGCAGGATGGCTCTTTTGGGGAGGAAATATTCTTGGTTCCAGAACTGACCTGCATGTTCAGAGTGTAACGATGACAGGCCACATCTATCGGGATGTCATTCTGGAACAACATGTACGTTTGTTTCGGGACGCCATGGGTGCTGAATTTCTGTTTATGGATGACAACGCCCGTCCTCACCGTGCAAACATTGTAGACGAATGCCTTCAATCTCAGGATATCACCTGTATGGATTGGCCAGCATACTCACCGGACTTGAATCCAATAAAGCATGTGTGGGATATGCTTGGCCGACGAATTGCAGCCTATCAACCCCTCCCACCTGTCGACCGGAACTTCGGAGGGCATTGCTTGATGAGTGGTGTAATATTCCCCAAGATCAGATTGATAATTTGATACTCAGCATGCGTAGGCGTTGTAAGGCCTGCATTGCATCATCCGGGAGACATACTCCGTATTAACCATCATACTAATCATGTTATTTTGTTTTTTGTAAATAGGTTCTTTTTTTGAAATTTGCTCCAGGGAGTAAAAATTGCAATTTTTATTAATTATGTCAAACATATAGCATCTTTCTTGCTCTTTAACTTTTGTTTAATAAATAGACTTTACAAATAAGTCAAATTTGTTTTGCTTCTGTCTCTTTCTTTGCCTGAATTTCATTATCCTTAATTTATGGACTTGAGTGTACATATATATATATAATGGATGCTTGCATATATTGTCTCGCTTCACTCCAACACCATTTAACCCATCACTATAAAAATTGACATATATATATATACTTTTTGTAGACAGGGTTTTTGTGCTATCGTCTTTGTTGCCGCTCCCCAACAATTAACTGTACAGTATTTCAATTACTGCTACGTTCAATCAGTCACCAAGTTGCCAACGTGATCACCAAAAATGATGCCAAGTTTGTTATATCACCAACATTTCGTTATGTTTCCATTGAATCGGCATTGTAATGTAAGAAATGGCATTGCTTCCGAATATTAAAATTTTAACATAAAATGATTAAAACATAAAATATTAACGTATTACATATTCAGATATAAATTACACTATTTTAAGCTTTTATTACACAAAATTTGTAACACTGTTTTACTTTTGCTTTGCATAGATCATCTTGGAAAGGTGTTTTCAAAAGTCGACCCACAAGAGTGTTACAGGGAGTTATAAATAAAAGAAATCCTTTTTCTTAGCTATTAGACCTTGAAATTTTAACAAATGTGGTGTTTTCTTTATTCTGAGAGCATAAAAAAGGTTTTTTTTATTTGCAATCCATGTAAAATTAGCTTAATAAAAACTTTTTTATCCTTCAATCTGTATTGTTAAATTTTTCAATTCACCCGTGCGAAGAACGGGTTTAATTGCTAGTTTCAAATACAAGATAAAAATGACTGTAGAATTTTGTAAGACGCAAAAATCAAAAAGTTTTGCGAATCATATGAAATGAACAAACCTCTGTAATTGTTGTGACAAGACTTTTGTGTTTCTTGATAATGTGGCTGTGAACGGAAAAAGTATTATATATATGGAAGGCATACACTTTGAGTAAAAGTAAATTGTTATTGAACTTGTTTTCTTGCAATTCTAAAGATTATGTGTGTTATTTCCATTCAGATTGTTCCGAGATTGTTCAATTAGCTTCTCAAAAGGAGTTATATATATAAGCATGAACATTCTGAATCTCTATTCTTAAGCAAAAAGTTTTCCATTTATTTCATTAAACAATTAATTTGGAACACAATTTAACTCTCAAAAACTTCAATTTATATAAAAATTAAAAAATACAATCATAAATATATGCATATAATCTATTTGTAAAGAATAAAATATTCTGTAACAAAATTGCTTCCATTCGTATAAAATTATAGTTTAAAATACTAGAAAAAAGAGACTGAATGTTATATATGCATTTAAAGGAAAGTTTTTCGGTATGCTTTTATAAATTAATTTTTCATAAGATATTGTTAATAACAGAAATTACATCTTTATGACAGAATGGATCAAAACCACAGTTTGGTCAAATGCACATTAATGATAATTGCAAGGATAAAAAAAAAATGCAAGTTAGAGGAAATTAAACATAGTTTTTGAAGTTGCACTAAATTGAAATAAAATTAAAAAACGGAGAAAAAGACTTGAAATTTATTTTTTTCTGCTTAAATATATTGAAAAAATACTATATAATGTGTGTAAGTTATTGTTTTACAATTTGAGCAATGAATAAAAACAGTGGTATAATTTACGCAATGGGAGCTGGTTCGCGTTAGGTAAACAGAGATTACCCCCTCCCAATTTTTAATAAAAACAAATTTATAAAATATAAAATGGCAGACGAACCAAGGCTAAAACTTAACATCATTGAAAAACAAACAAAAAAATGTTTAGGAAGTCGTCAGTCAAAAATAAATAACTGTTACAAAAAACTGAATATTACAAAGTAATATATAAAATTCAATTTGATACTATTTCTAAAATAGTTCAAAATGAAAAAAATAAGCACATTGCATTAAATCTCCTTTTTCTCATTTGATGCTCCACAAAAGTGAGCTGAAGCTCTTTTCACAAATTACAATAGGACATTGTTGATATAAGTTGATTGAATAACATAGCACATGTTTGACTCAAAAGATTACAGCTTTGAAAACTCTAGTACCACTCTCTATTATTGGATTTTGGGATATATCTGGTGTAGAGCAAATGAAAGGAAAGATGCATTTATATAAAAGGAGTAGTAGAGTGAATAATTCGATCAAAGCGGTGAGGTTTGATTCTTCAGAACGGCACATTCATTCATTCGATAAGCAAAAAAGAGCCTTTATCTGTAACAGATGCTAATGATTGCCTTTGAATATTGTTCTACATTTTTTTTATATTCGTATTCATGAAAAATACTTATATGTGTATCAACCCACATTAAATTAAGTATATTAACATCATGTTAGGTAGTAAAGTTATACATTCATTAAAATGCGTAAATGAAATTTTTTTCCGTATTTTTAATTTAGCTCATTGAAGAAAAAAGAAACAATCCAATAATTACTTTTGATGTATTGTGGAAGAATTTAAAAAAAAAAATAGGCTGACTGTTATATGCAGTCTTTTTATGCATATATAACAAATCTTTGGATTCTTTATCTGAAATAACTATTCTGAAATATAATGTACATATACAAATATTTAAAAAAAATATTGAAATGAGAACATTTGATCTGTGTTTATTTACATCAGTTCTGTGAGATTTTTAACATTGTAATAATCTTTATTTAATTACTTTTTTAGATTTTTTTAATATTAAATTAATATGGAAAGCACAATATTAAATTACTGGTCTCAATGCAGGTTATGGAAAATTGAAAGAAAGTAAATGCCTATTTTCTTACTTTATATATTCCTCAAAAATATTATGGTGGCTATATTTTAATTTTTTGTACGGAAATTTTCTCCTTAGAAATTCCAAGTTCTGTCCTTTCCTTTAGTAGGTCACTAACTAATATTTACAGAATGAATATAATATCAATAAAAGTGTCATCCATTCGAGCATTATGCTACAATGTTTTAGATATCAATGCAAGTTTCCATAAGTGGAGACAGCAAGAGGAAAAATTTTAACATTTTGTAGACTTAGATTTTTACGCATAAGAAATATTACTACGAGTTGACAGTTTAGTTTGTGAACATAGTATCTCATGCATTGAATGAGTTCTCAACAAAACATACCATATTAACAGGTGACAAAGAGCACTGCAATCAAAAATTAAATTAATCTATTCAACATAATGGTTTGGTAAGCAATAAAACGGGAAAAGGGATCGAAAATGTCAAAAATAACCCAAATTGTTTTGGCAGATTAGATATGGAACAGTTGTGACAGAATAATGATGAGAAGCGTCAAGAACAAAATGGCTTCCTTTCACAATTTTATTACGTTTCATGAAATTAATCATCATTGATACCATTCAGATATAGTTATGTACTGACATCGTGAAAGGATAGCATAAAACTAGATATTATTTTTTGAATAAGTGTTTCAATCGATTTTGATGTAATTAGATGTATCCAATATACAGAAGACTGTATTATTTTTGATTATGTTACTTTCTTAGTGTAAGTAGAGATTTGTTATATTAGAAAGAAAAATGGTTTGTACTTTGCTATTAACCTATGTAAGCTATTTTATCGATAAATTGAGAATAAATAAATTGTGGTAAAGCATTATGAATGTTCTTCAATTGATTCTAAAAAAATATTTATATCAAATTGTCTTTTTTAAAAATAACTTCGCTTTATTTAAAATAATAAATAATCTAAGAAAGAATTTTTTTCGAATTTTCTCCTTGTTTTAATATAAATCTTGTAATTATTTTAAATACTATGTAATATACAATTAATTGCATTTAACTCTGAATAAAATATTACATTTTATTGAAGTAGAGTTTTATGATTAGTAACAAAAGTTGCTGATGTGTACTACATGTTTCTTAAGCTTACAGTGTTTTTAAAGCAAATCTTAAAAATAATTAAGAAAATAAAAAAATAAAAATCTTACTTTGAAGCTTTAAAATGGAACTAAATTCCGAGTACGAAGATAAGATTTTGGGATAATATTAAAAACAATAAGAATATCAGAGAAAATCAAAATGTACAATACTAAATATATGACAATTCTGATTAAGCATTCAATTTCTCTCTTCCTTAATTTTATAATAAATCTTTCAAATATTTTGATTGAAAAACAAAATAGAGTTTTAAACTTTTCTTAAGAAATTTTCTAAAATTACTTAAGAAAATGAGATGAAAGAAATAGCCTTATATGTTAAGGGCATTAATTGCAATAATTTATATTATCAGAAATTCTTCTGTATGAGCCATTACATAAAATTTTTGATATAAAACGACCTTCTATAAAATAGGTACCACATCCAGAAAGTAACATAAACAATTTATCACATCCGATAAAAAAAATCTTTAAAAAGATTTCCTTTTTTCCCCCTCAAAACTAATAATGGAGAGGTTTTGTGTTTCGCCACTCACTCAACCAGATTTGCCATTTATCCTTCTGAACGTTAATTCAGTTTCCATTCTTCTTCTACTCCATTTTTTTTCTCTTTTTTTAGCTTTCTGGCCTTTACTTGTCAAATTAAAAGGATAGTGACAAAAAAAGTTAAAAAAAATTTGGTTACGAAACGACATGTATTGTTTTAAGACAACAGTTTTTTGTAATGTCACTGCTTTTAATCTTTTTTGCTTAATTAATGCAATGGAACGACACACTTAATGACAGGTTAAAAGAGTCAATGAAGTTGAAGATGAATTGATGTGCCATTTTTTAAATGATACTTTTAAACGAGACTAAATCACAGTTTGTTACCTTTTAAGGATTGGGAAGAAACAAAATAACCACTATTTATCTAATTGCTATACTAAAAAAGAATCAGAGTACTTTTTTCTTTTTTTACTATAACCTCCCACTAAGAGTTTTATATAGAGTTTTTATATTTAAGTAAGATTTCAGAAAGGATCATGTATATTTTTGTATTAGTTATTTATTATTATAATGAAGTTAACTAATTTACTTTATTTTTCTTATTGAAGCTATATTTCAGGCATAATTTGTTTTTATGTATAAATATATGTCTAAAATAAGTTTCTATATTTTCTTCTACTAATAGTATTTAACCGGGCACTTCTCACGCAGGGTATGTCATAACAACCACCTAACTATTTTCAACGCTCCTTCTAAACCTTTTTTTGGAAAATGGATAGTTTCTCGTGTAGCTGACTTTAATATCATATCCTTTGAGCGGCCGTAGATTGTAGGCGAATTCTAAATATATATTTTTAGAAATCGCCTCTTCGGGTATGTAATACCCTGCGCGTGAATCACCGTTACAGTTCTGAATGCATGAGCGCGTTTTAAATCTTACTTATGATATGACGTATTATTGTAGTTATGATGATAAAATGTGATATTTAAGTAATTTAATAGATACACTATTCAATTGATATAGTACAGCAGTATTTTCGGAAGAAGAAATTCTCTTCGCGGTAATGATGAGGAAAAATCAAATGATGAAGAGTATAGCAGAAATTATTATTTTACCACTGAGATCGCTCCAGATTTAGAAAAGGGAGCCAATGTTGAAAATAAATGTTTTATATGTAGAGACACAAAAACAGTTGAGAAGAACTTAATTTTAAAGGAGATAATTGGTACACATTTTATCCCCTTTCAGATGAACTTTTGGGAAAAAAAAACTATTGCTGGAACAAGTTAAGAGAAAATAAAAAAAGAAATTGCAAATTTTTTAAGTTTAAAGAATAGAGAAGTCTACACCTATATGTTTCGTTTGATAAAGATACAGATTTAAAAAAATTTAAATCCAGTGAAAACATTGAACTTACTCACGCAGAGATTAAAGGAGTATATAAACAATGTGCTGAATACCCTTATAAAAAACAGAAAAAATAAATTTACGTGTGAAAAATATGATAAATATATTGACTTTCCTACTTTTCTTCCTTTTTAACCATTCTATACAAATTTTACGTAAAAACACAATATAAACACTGTTGGGTGTGACATACCCTGCGCGAGAAATTTAGGTCGTTTTTTTCACGCGAGTGATGCCGGGTTGATACCTGAACGGTTATACACATTCATTGATGTGAAATTTATAAATAATTTATTAATGTTTGAAATTTATTTTGTTGTAATTACAAGATTGAAGAATTGTATAGAGTTAATTCCATCATGCAATTAAATTTCAAGAGACTAATCAGTTGATTTATATAATTGCCCTTGGATAATTACCTTAGTTTAAATGCAACGTTTTATTAATAATTGCAGAAGACGAAGAAAGTAATGGTAACACTTGGAATCTTAATCATCATTTTTATTAATATATGTTTTGGCCACCATGAGCCTTATGAATTCGATATCATATAAATGTGTACAGATCTATTACAAAGTTTAACGCGAGCGATATTTCGCTCAAGATAAACCAAAGAAATTTCAGTGACATAAAGGTCTGGTGACAGAAGGCACTGAGATAATTATTTCACTTCATATCTATGTGTTCATTTGAAAAATGCGATGCACTTTCCCTTACAGATGAGATAACAAGCCACTTAACTTAGACCAACATTATAGAAAATTTGTTGCATCATTTTGCAGAACGTTTAAATAAGATTGGTTCCTTCCAATTGACAAATGGTCCTAAGGAATGTCGAGAAATAGCATTCCACACTATCAAAGATCCAACTCCATTTCTTACGACTGGAACGAGGCAATCTGGATAGAATGCTTCTTTGGAACGTCGCCAAATATAAATTCTCTTTCTGGTGGAAACAAAATGAAAGTAGATTTGTCAAATTATTTTATATTTTCCAAAATACGTAGCTTTCAGTTTGATGCTCTTAGCCCCTAATACAGGAATTTTTAACAACAATAATTTGATCTTTGAAGCTGAATCATAAGACAACTAAAATGAATAACTTTATATGAACTGTTTTAGTTGAAGTTAGACCTATCTTAATTGATGGACTTAACATTGTTGCTGTTTGATTAGCTGTGCACTTAACTTTTTGATGAAAAATTCGTACTATTTTTCGTTGAACTTATCGGAAAATCTCTTTTCCATCTGCGGATTTCTCATTTAATTCATTTTTCGTTTGATTAGTCAAAAAGTGTTACAATCAAGCATAGTTCCCTTTGCTACACCCAATGTTTTATCTTTTTAATAGAATAATTTAATAATATCCTTGAAATGGGCGTGCACTAGTAATCATGTACTTCAACAAATCACCAATGCCTCGTGTTTGAAAATAGTATTATACAGATGTTGCCTTATTTATAAATGTAAAATATACGTAGATACTTTGGCTTCATAAATATATCTACATGTATACACACATGCACACACACGTATATATATAAGAAGTAGCAACAGTAACTTCATATATACAAAGATTTGCATAAGGAATTTTTTCGGTCTTCTTTTGAGTACTGATATACATCTTTCTGTAAATCTGTATGTATACCTTTACCTTTACTCTTAGGAAAATGAATATATTGTTTTTTTTTCAGTATAGTTATTAAATCAAAAAATGTCATAAGGAATTATTAGTGTAAATCCTGGGAATGGTAAAGTGATGTAAATAACACATTGTCATATTTAAAGATCCTTCGTTTATATCTCGATAAGTTAATGGATTTTACAATTAATAATAAATATTAATTTACTTTTCAATATTCAAATTCGAAGAGCTGCAGTTTTTTTATTTTTAGGTCATTGTTGATGAAATCTAGAAATCAAATGAGTGCAAATTGTGATTCTTTAGTCTAATTATTTTATTTCTCCTGAGTCTTTTAATTGAAAATTGAATTTTTATTCAAGTTAAAGTTGGAATGAATTTAATGCTTACTATAACCAAGTCTAAATGACCATAAACTTGTGCTGAAATTGATTCTGTCAATTCGTTAATTCTATATCTAGTTTTAACTAAAGACTCTTCTTCTAGAGGGCCAGATTCATGTTAAGCCAGCGTTTCTCAAACTGTGGAGTGAAACTCTCTTGGAGGGCGTGATAATTCTACGAGGGGGCGCAAGCATATTATAAAGTCAAAAACAAAAGATTATTTTTAATGAAATAATAATTTACTGAAAGTAGAAAAGAAAATACATCCTCACATAATAAAAAAACAAATTCACATTTACACTGATATAATACATTTATAAATTTATCAGTACTGACGGTGTATTTATAATTAATATAATAATACGTTAAAAACAAGTTTAATAATTGCCAGTGGTCTTGTCATATAAAAATTATTAAAAAAATAACACTTATATCTTTATAATTTGTATGGTTTAAAATTCATCCCTTAACTGCCGATTAAATGTTTCCAATTCTCTCCCTAATGCCTCCGTTTTCTTCAACAGTGTTTTATATATGATGTATTGGGGGGAGGGAGGTAGAAAAGAGTAAAAAGTAAAAAAGCAAATCATCTGAAATAAGTAAATCATTCGCTAACATTACTAAGGTCCTTTTATGGCATATCAAAGCCTTCAACATAACGTAACGAATAGCAATGCACAGAAAGGATTGTACTTTGAAAATACGTAAATATACGTTCGGGGGAGAAACACTTTGGTTGAACGAGACGTTTATATACGCCTGTAAGAGGTTTAAGTCGTATATATTGTAGCTATATCATCGAAGTATACTATTACTGAATTCAATACTTTGTTATCGTATGGAGGGGAACGATGAAAACTATGATTGAATATTGGGTCGCAAATATTGAAAGTTTGAGGAGCACTGTATTTAACCTATACAAACTCAATTTACTTACTTTGGTATTCTATTGGAGAGTTGAATATATTGAAAATAAGGTGCAATCGTCATTACTTGACCATGTTTAAGAATACAAGATTTATTGCAAGTAGTTTCGTGTAGTTTCCAAGTGTGACGTTAATAACTAACCGATAGCTATCATAAGTTATTGATTCAGCTGTTTGTTATTCAACTTTTGATGCAGTGAAGGATTTCTGGAAAAAAAAACTCATCATGCGACGTATTTATATAATATTCATAAGACTAGGGTTCTATAAATAAAAATCAGAGACTGTTTGAGCATTTTTGCGTTAACTTTGTTGGTTACTATTACAAATGACTTAAAATGCCATTTTTAGTCAAACGTTTCACCCCTTAAAAGGAGCAGTAGCCATTGCTGTAGAATTACATTTTTAATATACCACACGAGATTATTTCCCAAAAAATATGGTTTTCTTTGGAAAATTATTTATCTTTTTTATTCGGTTCTACAAGCTCTCCCAACGATACTTGCCAATAATTATGTCTTAAGCCTAAACTTCGAATAATGGAATAGTCAATTCACATCGGGCCTAGAGGATTTTGAGAGTTCTTTCATCTAGTTAATCAAAAAATTAATCTCGGCCTGATGTGAATTGAGGTAATTCTGATTATTTCATTATTCAAAGTTTAGGCTTAGACATAATTATATCAATAATTATGCCTTAAGCCTAAAATTCGAATAATGGAAGAGTCAGGCTTACATCAATTCACAATACTAAAAAAAGAAATAAGTTGCCCTTTTGCAAACAATTTACACAAGTACACACGCGCAAACTGCATATACACGTAACCTTCCGTATTTTACAACTTAAATCCCCTTATCATTACACTCTTTTTGTATTTCGTTTGTAAGTCACTTCTTGTATTTCGGATGGTTTTTCTCAATTGCCAGCTAAAATGATTGAGTATTATCTATCTACGTTGACTTTCTCTCCCGAAGGACATATCATCGTAATCAACGCTAAAGGAAAAATCATGCTCCCGAAGGAATACGAAAGAGAATTGTTAGCACTCCTATACAACTATAAATAGGATCACGTATTCTTAATAATTGTGTTATGGCTCAAATAATCGTGACATGAGCAATTGAATTTGCTTAAAAGAAAATATAGTTTGAGTTCTAATCTAAATTAAGAATTACAATTGTTGTTCATAATCAAGTGTCATTAATTATATAATTTACTTAATTTTTTAAGAATTTTTTTACAAAAAAAATAAAAGATATATACATTAAAAATTATAATGAATTTTCCTCAAAACAAGCTATGTGTCCAGCAAGTTTAAAAAATACTGAACTGTTTAAATAAAAAAAATTACTTTTTAAAAACAGACGATTAAGTAATTACAAAAGATAATCATTGTAACGTAATTGTTGGATCACTTTCATTCCTTAATTGAAATATACTGGATGTACTTCAAAACAGAATTTGATATATTACATAGAAATTTTAAAATATGTATGATATTAAACTGTTCCACAATAAAACTCATTTAAAGTAAAACAAATACTATAATAAAATAATAAATATAATTGTATTTAAAATTATAAAAAATAAATTATAAAACAGTATACACTAATCTTAAGGTTAACACAAAGCCAGCAATCATACTTCAATGTTTCAAGGCGCCAATCTCCCCCTTTATTTGCCTATATACTGGTCTGAAAAAAAATTAAAGGACATAATAGAGTTAAAAATAATAGGAACCAGTTTTATATGCCAACAAAATATAACTAATTTGCAATAAATTGGAATAGCCATATTTTAATAATATTAAAATTAGTAAACGTTCCCGAATGAATAGAATCAAACAAGAATGAATCATAGCACATCATGTACCAATAAAAGAGATGGCAGTCCTAGTCAAACTTTCAATGTTTGTGACCTAATTTTCAATCATAATTTTCAAGCCCCCCCCTTTTTTTAGAATAACAATATATTGAATGCAATAAAATTTACTTTGATGTTAAAGCTAGAAAACGAATTTAATTTTAAACTATAAAAATTATCGAGATATACATTGATATGGCAAGTATATGATCAGTTCATGCAGAGCACTACTAATTATTAAACTTGTTTTTACTGTATTAATAAAATAATTATCAAAATTATTGAGAAGTAATGATACATTTATAAGCATATTGAATCAGTGTAAATGTGTATTTATTTTTTATTACGTCAGAATGTATTTTAATTTGCTTCCTTTCAATAAATCAATATTTATTTTAAATCTTTTATTTTTGATTTTTCAATACCCTTGCGCCCCTCACATAGGATATCACGCCCACTATAGGGGGACATGCCCCATAGTTTGAGAGACGCTGATGTATAGTAGAGCAAAGTAATCAGCAGCATATTACATGCAAAAAATATGAAACTAAAACTTGCGAATTTAATTATTTAAAAGAATGAAAAGATAAATATCCAATAACTATATATATATATATATATATATATATATATATTTATATATATATATAACCCCTAAAAGGATATTGTACTTTACAAAAAAGAGTAAACTTATACAATCAGACCTCTATTTGACAAATTCATTCGGACCGAACATTTTGTTCGTTAATTCGGGGTTATTCGTCATATCGGGTCCCAAAAAAAATACAAATTTTTTTGCACTTACCTTTTGGAAATATTATATGCAACTAAACAAAAAAAAATGTTCATAGTTAGAAATTATGCACTTTTTAACCAACAGTTAAAAATACTATTAATAAATTATTACGGACCAGTTAATAAGAAATGGCAAAATAATGAATATTAGATGGTTGATAATCTTTCTTTATTTCTGAGTCAAAGTCAAAAGGGTTTTCTTTCATCTGTTTGCAGAGAAAGAAATACTGAATCATTTACATCCTGCTGCGTAAGAGGGAGGTTTGTTTTCAGTTCCTAAACTATGTAAAACGTTAGAAATTGTACCAGATTTAATAGGAGTTTTATTATGAATTTCTGTACCGGATTCGCTATTCATTGGCCCCAAAAAATCAACAATTTCTTCAACTTCAATTTCACAGATAGGTAGTCTGTCATCAAATGTAGTGCAATCGTTACAAGATCCCTGCATTGTGGGTTGGATGAAATAAGAAATGAATTTCCTGTCCTACTCAAGACTCAAACCTTAAGTTTTACTCATGACTCATCCACACCTGCTAAGTCTAATAAATAGTACTCAGCTTTTCCTGTTGAAATGTTTCCTGTGCCTTTTTCTGTTCCGAATAAAAAAAATATAATTAGACAAAAAATTCAAATTTTATAATACAAAATAATGAAAAAGTATTTTACAGCTGCTGAAATAATTCATTAATACTGAGTTTATTATTCGCTAATTATGGGATTTTTGCATTCATTTTAATCGGGAAAGAGAAAAATTCGCTAAATTGCGAAATCAGTTAAATAAAGGAAAGTTAAAAAAGGGTCCATCTGTATATATAATTCAAGTTCATTATGTCTTCTATGGAGACAGAAACACACAGTCGAACACTAAAAATAAATGAAACTTAAAAAAACTCAAACTATTTTATTAAATTCTAATATCTATTTTTTTAAGTTTCATTTATTCTCTTTTATATTTTGACTTTTATTGATTTATGTCTCTCTAGTAGAGAATAATTAACTACACACACACACGTGTGTGTGTGATTTTGTGTGCGTGTGGTGTGTGTGAAGCCCAGTGGCAGCGTATCGCGTTTCCACTGGGTTTCACATGTCAGGCTTGTCAAGCTCGACTTAGTTTTTCGTCTTTTCAGTTGGTCGGTAAATTAATACCAGGCTTTCTTGTAAATTAAACACATGGGTTTTAGTGTCTGATTAACCATCTCACCGGAACATCTGCTCATGCACCTCAGCATCCACGGTCACGTATAATGATATGGGCACATTATGCCTTGGTTTCCATTGTCTGCTGCGACACCGATTTTAGTTTATATATATTTATGTAATAATTTCTATTAATTTAATCAATAACTTTTTTAATTATTGGTAGTCCATTCCTTCAGGAACTACGATTAAATAATAACTAGCTATCCGCCTAACATGAATCTTTTGAAATACATCTATCCAGCCACGCAGATCATGTGATGTGAATTTTTATTTCCCGCTACATGTAAATACCGAGATTTCTGGAAATTCTGCCCTTATGTTCTTAGTTCTTCTTAATGTAATCGGCTGCAGCTAGTGTGTTTGTGCCTTTTTTGTTGTTTATTTTATTCGTATTGCTGTCCGTATATGTTTATGTGTCTCTACATGTAATAAACATGATTAAAAATGAATGCCGTACTGTCTAGTCATTGTAACATCCAGCAAAAAATAAATACGGATCAAATTAATGTTTTCACACCATTCGTGCCAGGATTACTACATATATATATATGTGGAATGTGTATCATTTGGTCTTAAAATCAACCTTCTGTAGATAACCTCTAACGGAAATCCGCTGAATCATTTAAAATGAAATTCCAGACTGTGTTGTTTAAAAGTATGGTAATGAGACCGTGATGGTTGGAAACAGTAAAGCTCATGTGGGTACACGCATAGTGAAAATATTTCAAAATCTTCGTATGACACTCTCTGATTTACTGTGGAAACCTATCAGCACACTAACAAACCATAAATGCCCAGGTAAAGCATTGTATAAGACTAAAAATTTGGCATAGAGAAAAAGAAAAAGATCCAATATTTATTTGAATTACAAAGTGTTCAAAGTTTACCCTTTTATAGACGATAATAAAATGCACGTGGGACATTGTTGACAAAAACAGTCAAGAGCGTAACATCAAAGAGCTTCTTAACACTTTTAATAGTATTTTTTTCGATTCTGATAAATCGCATGGATTATATGTGTACACTTTCGATTTTAATTAAAGTGTTCATATCCTAACCATTTGGTTTTTCAAGAACCAGAAGTCCATCAAGTGAGAATGGGGGATTGCATTGGCTACTAAAATCCAATGATATCGAAAATTATTCTATCACCAAAGTATTGTATCAGTATTTATCAAAGACATATGTCTTGAAGCATTTTTTTTTTTTGCATTCATACAATGCCATTAAAGACATTTCATTTTTGTAATTTTGGAATTACACATTGTCTTACACCGATAACTTGTGATTGAACAGGGTTTATTAAGAACTATGGACTTTAAAAGAATGGATAGTATCACAATGCTTGTGAAGCCCATAAAGTATTTGATGAGAAGTATATGATGATTGCGATGCCACACTACTCTGACACTCTATTTAACATCTAAAGATCCTGGTTCGTCATCCTGATGGATACCGTTCTTGGAGTTTACGTTCGCTGTTGAGGAAAGACGAGCTTCATCCGTCATCAGTTTCAGTAGCATATCACCTGATATCTTCATCATATTCAAAAGAAGAAAAATTCCCAAAATGAACACGTTTCAGTTCGTCACTAGATGGCATAATGGGAATACGCTGAAATAAAAAGGAAGGAGGGCAGAAGCTTCAGGATTATGGTTTCCGGAACAATATAATTGAAGACAATATTTTTGTAGCATGTAACTAACCATCTGTAATCATAATATGCACGTCAAATGCCTCTTCAACAGGAACAGATGATTGTCCAGATTGCAATCTATCACCTGAACATCTAGTTTCTAGCCTTTTTTATAACCTAATCAGGTGTAAGTCTTAAGAACCATGACCCCGTTTTAGTTTAACCTTTTTCAGTTAATTGTACATTTCTTTCATTGAGATAAAATAGTTTTATCAATTCATTTTGTTTTTTCTTCCTGTGTGATCTTGTCGATACGTTCAAACACCTTAATGAAGAAGCAATCTTTATAAAACTTTAAACGGTCGATTTATAAATAATGTTACCAATTTCAGACCATCATAAATTTCTGTTGAATTACATGAAATTTTCAATATGGATTCATTTAGCATTGTACACTTTAGGTAAACGTTTAGATCAATACGAAAGAGCTTTTTTCACCATTTGGGGGGGGGGCATTTTTCCAACTTCCTCTTTGATTGTTTTTTAAAGTCTTTGAAGTATTCTTAGTTTGCGTCTATTTAATTGTTTTCTTGAATGTACCCATTAAAATAATCACAAAGAACACAGTCAGGGGAAGGCATTTGCCCTTTCTCAGGAGGAAGAAAATTTATTTCATTATGTCTTAGCCATATTATGGTTGATTTTTCAGTATGTTTGGTAAAGAATTTTGATGAAAAGTAAAAATTCCCTGATGGTAAAGACGTTTATACTTCCTTTGAACATATGCTTCAAAACTTTTTCTGATAGTATTTAGTATCAACTTTAGAATTTGGTTCTACTAAAAGTAGTTCATTTAAGTCTTGACAGGACATTTCCATTCATATCATAGCACATAAAGACCGGCTTGCCTTCTGCAAAACAAAGGCGTCTTTGTGACGCTTTTCACGTGAAATATATTGTATCTTAATTTTGCCTGTTGTAAATGATATATGGAATTGTGCTTTCTACAAAGTTATCCATGTTTTGTATCTACCTTTGGGTAACATTAAATACAGAGTTCACAGAAATGTTTTCTTAGTTTTTCAACTGTTATCACGGGCATTTGATGATAGACTGGTTTATTCACTTTTTTATAACCGCATTTCTTTATCTGATGACAAATTATTACTTGAAAAACATTTATGTTTTTTGCTAAAGTTCTTTAAGGTAAAGGGTTTTCTTCTGCGAAAAGTTTTTTCAGCTTCTTTTTTTTTCTTTTTCACCAAGGACTTCCTTTCGTCCTTATTTAATTCCTGGAGCTTTTAATTTCCTGCCAATTTTAATTTATTTTTGATGTTTAGAAACTAACCATTAGAAAAGTGCATTTTCGGATTTTTAAATGCTCTATTTTTTTATAGAATTTGCACGAACACATCCTTCAAAAACTTTAGAATTTCGTCTCGGGTTTGAATATTGAATTTTAGAGCCATAATTAACTCCCACTAATAAAATAGTTAGACTGATAATTTACACGTTTTGTTTTTGAAAAACAATTGACAACAAAGTGATTAAATTTTTTACCAGAATTAATTGTATTCTTTTAAAATTGGTCGCAATTACTTTGAATCAATCTGTATTAAAACCATTTTGCAAGCAATACTTTGCACATGGTTTTTAAGCTAAGTAAATAATTTACTTCAAAAATCATGTGCAAATAAGGTACAGTTACAGTAGCAACCTACCTGTGTTGCTACTCTAACTGTACCTTCTTCTGCTTTGCAACAGTTTTATGTTGGCAACTTCCGTTTTGCGTGCATGGTTGCAAAACATTTTATGGTCTTTCAGTATGCTGATCAGTTTTAGAAAAATAGCTTTTGCCATTCGAACATGTTACATTATTTTTAATGTAACCGTGATTGAGAGATCTGTTTTAAAGTATTACAATCTCGATTACATGCTTTCAATTATTATTATTGGAATCCTTCTTATGGATTGGGAGTGGGAATTGGCCATTAGAATTTCATATAACAGACACTCAGCATCTAACTCCCCAGTAATAATATACGTGTATACAAAATTATAATACATCTAAATATATTATTAGAGTTTATCTCAAATTACTATTACCTGAATTCTTATTATTATCTGCAGCATCGATAATCAGAGTAAAATAATAAAAGCAAAGTAAAAAGTTACTAAGAAAAAACAAACAAATTAAGGTTAATATTCTAAATGAGTAACGGACATAATTAATCTTAACTTGCACATGTATTTTTAGTTTTGTTTATTTGTCAAACTCCTTTTGAGTGGAAATCAAATGCTCCCTATTTATAGATTTTTATGCATTGGAATAAACTTTGAATCGTAGCCACACCCAAATCGATTCATCAAACGGAAGCATTTACCAAAAAGAAAACACCTTTATCTATTTGCTTAGCTGCCTTTCCCCTTATGAATGGGATTTAATTTCAATACGATCTAAAAAAAGTTTATTGGAATAGATATTCTAATTAGAGCTTCTGATTCAAAATTTTAATTTAGCTGTAGAATTTATGTTACTTTGAATCTTTCAAATAAAGCTTAAGTAGCTAATATAAGAAGTAATTTGTTTGACTAGGGTATCCCGATAATATTTATTAAAGTAAGTAAAATGAATTATGATCAAAATAAATGAATGTTAGAGCAACTTTTCTGGCAATATAGACGTAAATTTATGATGAGAATACATTATTTTTTTCCGTTTGATTGAAAATGAATACTACTTTATCATTTTGAAGCTCGCATAAAAATAAAGTATATGATTCGAAATTTTTTTATGAGTGTTTTGAAATATCATACCTAATATTATGCAAATGGATTATTTGTTCATTTTGTGATATTTTTGTATCAAAATCTTTATTATATACATTGAACAATAAATTGTAATTTTTTGTTTAATTGCATTATAAATTGTATATATTTCTTAAAATGGAAGTGCTTTTTAGAATGTTTTGTTAGAATTCAGATATATATTTTTTTATTAAAAACATTTATAAGAACCCGGTGCCACACATTACATGGGACTCACAGAAGTAAATATTAATCCCACATTACAATGGGAAGAAGGAAAACATATGAGGTTATGAAGAAATACAATATTTAGAGCAAAGTCACATAACTTTTTAAAAGCAATTTTGGTGAAAATTCCAAGACCCATTTATACTGCCACTTGAAAGATAGTCTTAGGATCTTTCTTTCACTGACAAACTTGGAACACAGAGGTATATGTTCTACATTTTCCTCGCCACTAATATTACAAATCGCAGGAAGATGACGGAACATAATTAAATTAGATCGAGTAGTTTTTGAAATTACCATGGTCAGTGAGAAATTGAAAAAAAAGTAATTCTATCAATATATTATAATTCAAATTAATGCATTTGAAACAATATTTTAGCGACTTAAAAAATGCCTTTCATTATTAAAAAGAATTTAGAGCCTGTATAGCATTTCTATAATTTTATGAGAACCTGAGAAATCTTTGATTAAAGAAAATAAAATTGTTTATCAATTGGTTTATACAAACAATACGTTGCAGACAAAATAATGTGTGGACACTCTTCATATATAATAAACGTAATAATATTTTGTTCCGTTCATTATACCTAAATTTTCCTCGTTTTTCTTTACACTCAAATTGGATGCACCTTTTGTAAATCATATACTTTTCTTTGTTCAAAATTCTTGTTTAAGCAATTCTATTTCTTTGAGAAACATTGAGATTCTACTGTGAAACTTTGAAAAACATACACGTACACGGTTAATTTTTTAGTAATTACTCTATTCTTTCAAATATCATGGCTAACATTTAAGAAAAAGCATTATTTATACACATAAAAAATTGAAATTTATTATATTAACTAAATTTTTTACAATATATATATATATGAACTCTTAATGAAGTACTTTCATTAAAAATAATACGCCCACTTAAATTTATTAAGATTCTAATAATTATCAGAATTACACTTTGAATAGACTATAGAACACCATTTTTGAGTGAAAATGAAACTAATAATAGGTTAGATATGTTACCAAAATCTAAATTGATTTAACTGAGTTAAAATTGAAAGTTACAGATATTTTATATAAGCTATTTTATATACATTACTCAAACTAAAAAAATGCTGATTCTTTTTAGTCATTATTGTATTATGATGAGTTTAACAGTTCGTGCATACCACATTTCAGAACATGACGACGCAAAAATTTTATTGCATTTAATAAACAAATCTTCAAAAAACTTAAATAAGTAACATGAATTTATATCAAAGGTTATTTAAATTAAAATAATATTTCGAGTAAAGAAAGACAATGGAGCTTTTTTTAACTATAAATGAAAACAAATGAGTCAAAAATATAAAACTTTTGTTAGATTCATTTCAAGGTATCTAATTACTTTTAATGTAGATTAATTAATTATTAGTTAGTATTATCCAAAAATCTAAGAAAACTAAAATTGCATTATTAAAAAATCTCTTAAAAATCATTAATTGTAAAATAGCACTTTTTAATATGTTGAAATTTTTCTACGAAACTTTCATTGTAGTTTAACATTAAAACTGTTTTATATGTTAATAAAGTAGATTTAATAAAGAAAAATCTGAGTCTAATGAAGAAAAAAACGATATACATATATTTTTTACTGAATAACTGTATAGTAGGATGAACTCATTTTATCTAAGGAGTCTTACAAACTATTGCAAAAGCTATGTAAAGAATTTTAGGCAACTTCAATAATCCAAATTAACTGATTACAGAAAAATAACTTAGAGAAGCAAGTGTATATATTTCACAAAAAAGAGACATAACATACGAAATTAATTCCCTCAAATTATGATTTCTAATGATTTTCGAATAATTATTGTAATAATACTTATCTATTTAAACAACTATCATTACCCTGATTTAAATATGGGGATATTTCAAAGTAAAAAAAAATATTAAATCGTTATTGTTTTTTTAATTATAATGGAAGGATCTATACATATTTCTAAATATAGTATTTAACTATTTTTGTTCACTTGTCTAAAAATCATTTTTTGTTTAAAATAGTATACAATGAAACAAGCTTATGTATATAAAAACATATTAAATCGTAATTGTTTTTTTTTTAATTATAATGGAAGGATCTATACATATTTCGAAATACGATATTTAACTCTTTCTTTTTACTTGTCTAAAAATCATTTTTGTTTAAAATAATATCCCACGAAACAAGCTTATGTACCTTAAAATAAAATCCTACCATTAATAGATTGAATCAAAATTCCCTACCGTACCGATATCAAATTCACTACCTCCCTTTTATCTCATGAAATAATTCATTAGTTCAGCCCCAACCATCATTTAGCCCTTTTCTCTTACGCCCTACTCGAAGAAATATGAACGATGAATTTCCCCTTCCCACAGAAGCAGAGACGATGGAATAAATTCTTTTCTAATCTAACCCCCGAACCAACCAATGAGGGCGCTCGTGTCATGAGTAAAACTGCACTCCTCCTCGTCTTGAGACTCTGTTCTCACCTGGCGACAGGCGACTCGACACTGCTTCTGAAAGACTGGCCACATCAGTCGACTGGAGAGACCTGCAACTGTCCACTGTCAGCACGTTGCTCTAACTGTCAGCAAGTGGAATCGGAGGAGGAGGAGCGATTGCAGTCCGGAGGCTTTGGATGAGTGACTGAAAGGTAAGAGTATTCAAGATTTTTTTTTATAATTTTTATTTAATAATATTAAAATATATTTATATAAGAAATTTTGGATTGGATATTATTATATATTATTAATGATTTGCAATATTTAACATAAGATCTTTTTGAATAAATTTTGTTTTTATTAATTTTCCAATTTTCTATCAAAAGTTATGAAAGAATATGCTATTTTATTATAATGCATATCTGAAAGAATAATTTTAAACAATATTTCGTTTATTTTTTTGCCTGTAGGGTAAAATAGTAATTATTTTTTAAAAAAATGATTCAATTTTAAATATGTTATTTATATTTTGTTTCTGTTATTTTTTTACTATAAATAAGTTTATCATACATGGTATAAAAATCAGCAATTAGAAACTAAAAATATTTTTTCAGCGAATTTATTTTGAAAGAAAAGTTGTTTTAAAAATGCAGTAATTTAATGTATTAAATTACAATAATATAAATTATTTCAAATTGTCAGGATATAATTTTTCTTATCTCACACTACCAATTTGAAAAGAATTTTAGTGTGTACTTGGTTTTGTAAAATTTAAAGGCGTAATTTGATTTGTTTAATAATAATTCAAACTTTTATTTTCTATGGAATGGTATGTTATAAAATGTATATACAACGCGATTGGCATTTTTTAAAAAAAAAATGATTATATAAATTATCCTTCCTCTTTTAAGAATTGCTGAGAAAAATTATATTTTAAATAGTTAATTTATTCTTTTTACTAAAATTTTTGAAATAGTCATATTTTGAATGAGTATAATAAAGTTCAGAGCTTTCTGAATTAGGAATGTAACTTAATTCTTTTTGACAGAAATAAATTAACTTACTATTCATACAGTTTTATTCATTCTCTTGTTCTTATAATTTTAAACAAAACGATAATCAGTTTTGTCAAGCATTTTCTTTTGCTGTCACTTAAAATGAATCATATCACACGATTCAATTAATGACTTCGTACATAAAAGCGTACTTTATTATAATGCTCAATTTACACATTTCGTAAAATACCACGCTTAGTTAAAGCATTTTTTTCTGTAGAAAAATAATTGGATTATTTACTTTTGGAATTGGAATTATTTTAATAATGAATATTAAGTATGTCTCTTTTAATTTAATATGAGTTAACAAGCAGTTGTATTTAATGTTTTTGGTTATATTTACATATACCAGAAATAAATTTGATTTTGAGTTTATACAAATTGCATATAATGCTACTTGCTTAGTCTAATGTAATCCGTCTACAAGATAGATTTATAGAGAACGGGATTATATTTAATTAAGTCTATTGTAATTAAAATTTGCTTTAAGCTAGTAGCAGAAAAAAGAACATATTCTAATAATTTTGCGGAAAAAATATATTTAATATATATAAAATTCCTGGGACATGTGTTTAACACGCTTGCATGATGGAATAGATTCAAGAAAAATAATAATTTTGAAATAATGTTTTATGCAGAAAACATAAAAAATTACTTTTGAAATAAGTATATTTCATATTGCTAGTTACATTCAAAGTATTATAAAATAATTTTTTTATGAATTCAAACTTTTTTTTTTTGTAAAAAAAATACCATTTTCAGAAGAAATTTTCAAATATATATATTTTTAAAAACAAAAAGCAACCCATGAAGCAAATATAAAATGTTGTTTTGAAGTTAACTCATATGAAAAATAAAATATTTTTTTCATGATCTTCCTCTGGAAAGATTTTGTATTCAACAGGTTAAAACTTTATTTCGTTCGCATGAATTTAGCAGACAACTTCAGGAACATTAGAAATATAAGTTAGGCATAAATATACCGGACGTTATGCTTATATATTGTAGAAATATAATTCATTCGGTATAAGTTAAACTAAGAGCATAATAAAGAATTTTTCCCGGTTTTAATTAGCCTAATTCTGTTTCACTTAAACTCATTTTTACCCCTTTTAACACATTTTTTACCACAATTTTTTTTTAAAGAAACTATACATGATATTTTAAATTTATGGTGAATCTATACAACCAGTTAATAATAATAATAGTTATTAGGTTAAAAAACTACTTGGCTTAGATTGTCACTGCTGTAAATTACATAGAGTAATACTCTGTATAAAAGATATATACAATCTCTTTGTAACTATACTCGAATTAATAGTCATGCTGCAATTCTGAGTCAACCAGATTAATTTATTGTCATTCGCTCAGCACTGCATTCAGAGTCATATCCTTTCTAAAATATCATTATTGGAGAAATTCATCGATTTTATTGAAACCAGAATCTGACGGAGAAAAACTTTTCTTTGGTTGTTTTTCGATTTAAGTTTGTATGTCCTCATTGATGAAAGTAATCACTAAGAAAAAAATACTACCATGTTTTGCAAGAATACTAGCTTTCTTTCTTATTAGTTTCAAATTTTCCGTTAAAAATTAAGTTTTGTCATGTTTTTAAAGATACTTTGTAAAATCTTTCTTACAACCATTTCCGTCAACTTTCCTGGATTAATGATACTATTTTTAAAAAAATACATGGGAGATTTCTCTGAGATTAAATTGTGCTGTTTGTCAAATTTCATCAAAGTTGACTGTGATCTGTATCCGTATTATTCAAAATTAACTTGTAGAAATATGGAACAAAATTCGAATAATAGTTGACGTGTAGTATAGTATCGTTTTTATTTGTAATGTTAATTATATTTCCTCTTAATTTTTGATAATCTTTGTGGAAATTGTGATTGTCCATCTAGTTGATCAATGTTTCGAGATGAAAATAAAAATGTATATCAATGCTTTTGAAAATACTTAGGGCTTTTTAATGATGGAATTTTATTATGTTAAATATTAAACTAGTTCTTGTATTATTTAAGTTCATTTTCTGCGCATTAGAATAAAAATTTAGTTTGAAATGTCATAAGAACTATTTTTTGAGAAAAAATTTTAATTTACTCATGATAAATATGAGTTTGGTAGATTTTTGAAATAACGGCAAAATTAAGATGATAATAAAATTATATATTGGAGCATAACATACGAACGATTAAAATTAGTTTTCTTAGGTAGTTATTTGTTATTTAAGTTTTGTGGTATCCCTATAGGTCCTTATAGGTGTCCAAAATCAGTGTTTAAAACATAAATTTATTATGTCAAGAAATCAAGCTCTATTTTTTTAAAAAAAACTTGTATTACATACAGAGTGTGATCACTTTTTATGCACTAGTGTCCCAAATTAACTTTATATACTTAATTTAACTAATATTTCAAGAAATATATTACTGTTGTTGTTTTTTTTCTTTCAAAATTTATATTATATATTAAGTGAGCAAATGTGGGTATTATGTCCTAATTTTGTGAATTTTGATTTATTTAAACAATTTTAAGCGTCGTTTTGAGTAAAAGAAAAGTTACAACCATTTTCACAGTAGAGCTTTAAATTTTGTCTTTATAGACTTGTATAACGCAATGTGATAAGCACACATTTGTGGTAGTTTTTTTTTTAAATGAGTTACCAAAAGTGTGTTTAGAATATGATTTGAGATGGAGAGCCGTTGGGTGGATTGAGGGTGGAATGTCTCAAGCAAAAGTAGGCTGAAACCTAAATGCTTTTCGATTAGTGATATCCAGACTGTGGGAACAATTTCAAATAACGGGTACTGTTGTTAGAAGACTTTTACAAGGTGGACGAAAAGCTACAACATCTACAGACGATCGATATTTGACAGTAAATGTGCGTCATCACAGTGACATGACAGCCAAGAAGATTAATGAAGACTTTGTTGCTGCCACAGGAAGGAAAATTTGTATACAACCTGTTTACAGACACTTAGCCTAGAAGGCTGTTCTTGCCCGACGACCAGTGGCATGTATCCCTCTTCACCCATCACGGAAAAAAGCTCGTTTTCTACGGAACCAAGAACGTGTCTCTTGAAAAAATCAAGATTTAACCGTGTACTTTTAACTAATGAGTCCAGGTTCAGAACTAAAAGTGAGTTATCATTTCATCAAGTACTCATTTGGAGAGAGACTGAGACTCACTACCATCCTTCTAATATAAAGGAATCTGATCGATTTGGGGAATGTGGTATGCTTTTTTAAGGATGCATTATGATAGACGGTCATACACCACTATATATTTTTATGCTGGTTTTTTTAATACACAGAGATATACTTCACACAGTAATGAGTTCTCGAACCTCACGTAAGACTGTTCCGAGAAGAAATTGCTCAAGGTTTCAATTTTATGGAAGATAATGCGAGGCTGCATGGAGCTAATCTTTTCGAAGACTTTCTTGAAGAAGAAGTTATTTACCCGACGGAATATCCAACAAGATCTTCTGATTTGAACACTATCGATTATGTTTGAAATGCTTTAGGAAGAGTCATTGCTGTACCTGTTGTGTACTTGCTCTTAATACCCTCCAAACTAGCGCCAGACGTTAAAATCGCGCTTACAAATGAGTGGCGATTGTTTCCAGAAGATGAAATTAACAACCTAATTTTTGTAGCATGAAAGCTCGTTGTTAAACCTGTATATTGCCGAAGGGTGGCCATATTCCTTACTAGGCATTCAGTTTTTCAATTATTACACGGGTTGTTTTGACAGTTTTTTATCTAATTTGCAAGAAGTAAACCCCTTTAAGATTGTGTCTGTTAGCATTGTCTTGATTATGAGAAACATATGCGCACAAAGTTATCACAAATACAGCAAAAAAATGTGCAGATGTGTTGCATTTTTTTATGTTTGTGACCTTAATTTTAGACACCTGTGTAGAAATCGCTCTTATTTCCACAAAATTAACTTTTCAACTTGTAAAAGAATATTACTACGAAGTTGCTGCAGATCGATATACTAGTACATATAGATAAAAGTCGTAAATATCTAACAATTTGCTGATTTTTCTTAGATATTTTTTTTCCTTAAATAATTTGTAAATATTTATTTGAATATAAATATGCACCGTTATAGAAATCATTATATAAAAGTTTACAAGTAGATAATGGATAATTTTTTTTTTTACTCTAAAAATATTTCTTGCAGTTTTTTTTTTTCCAAATTAAAACGTTAAAAATGGGATGCGTGCCAAGAAGTTAATAGTGATTTATCCTTCTTATTATACTAAAAGACGTAAGAATTTATGAATAATTTTCAAAACTCTTCTAGTTGTAGAACAAAATTAATATAATTCTTTCTAACATAATTGAGCTAAATTTTGGATTAAATGGTAAAATGGTATTTAATTATAGCAATTCATAAAATTTTAGAAGAGATATTTTGACACTGCAAAATCTAATTTTATGCAGAATTAATCTGAAAATGGTCGTATTAACTAATGTTTCAAATCTTATTAGTATCCTGTCCAAAAAGTTTCATTAAAAAGCTCTTGGTTTCCATAGGAGTATTTTCAAATCGTTCCACTCTCGTAATTCATAAAAACTTATTAAGGAATCCTCAAAAGTTTTACGATTTTAGACCAGAATTTTTTGTCTTAATTATCTACTTAAATACTGAAAATAATTGTATGGACATTTTGGTTTATGTATTTCATGCCAAATAAAGAAATGGAATATTTTAAATTTTGGTATATTGCAAATCATATTATGTAACTATAACCAGCAATGTATTATCGCTATCTTTAATAGTTTTTAAAATTTATTTTATATTTTATAATTTGTAAGCAATCAGTTGATTTAAACGTTTTGAGACGTGTTTTGATTTTAAAATATTTAAAATAATCCGTTTAGAAAATGGAAATTTATACTTTAAAGGCCTTTAACTAAATTTTTTTTAAAAACAAGTCTAAATGAAATTTGATTTAAAAGCTCCTTTCTATTTTATGAAGATAAATTAAATGTTTTTGGAAGCAAAAAGCATGAATAATTTCAATTTATATTTAGAACTTCATTAAAAAACATTAACACTAGAATTTAGTTCGATATAAGCAACACAGAATGGTATCAGTCTTACAGTGCTGTGATGAGCAATGCGAAATTATTCATGGAAATTCGTTTTATATGATTTTATTTAAGAAACTTTTTATGATCACTAATTTTTATAACCAGTATGTTTTTATTGTATATTAAATGTAATAAATAATAGTATATATATATATATAATGAGTTTACAGAAACCTTGCTCAAACGCACTGGGAAGAGTGCCAATTCCTATAACCTTATTGAGCTTAAGGATTCAGAAAAAAATATAGCACTGATCTATCCTTTGTGAATAAGTTTTGCATATGTCCCAAAACCTCAACAATAGAAAAAATACAGGGTATCTTTCTCATAAAAAATTCCAAGCATGTAATGGAGGAAGAAAATATATCGTAGGAAAGCTTAATATACTTTTCGTCATACTGCAAGAGAAGCATTTTCCTTGGAAAATACGAGTATAACAATGAAGTTTTCGTGCCCGACATCAATGGTTTTTTTTCTCTGAGAACATCTTCTACCTTAGGTTTCTTTGCATTCATAGTAGTATTACAAGCTAATGGTTTATTCGCAATATTCTCTATCACATTCCTCGTAAAATTAGAGGCTGCTGTACAACAGAATATGAAAATATACTTCGATCCAAAAAAATTGCTGAAAAAGAACTATAAACTATATAAATGTGTGTACGTGTGTATGAATTTATATGGGAAAAAATATTGAATTTTAGGGCAGAAGAGTTCATTCTCTTTTGAAGATGTTTGAAGTGTACTGGGTGAATTTTTCACAGTAGCATTACTTAGAGCCCTCTATAGCTCGATCTAACCACTACATTGTCACCAAATTTGGTATGTTGTGTAATAATGGCATAGAAAGTGCGATTCTGTAAAAGAGGGAGAAAAATAATTCCAAAAATCGTTGATGGAGTGAGGGGGTATTTACTGCGCTGTGGTATATTGCCAAACCGACATTCTGGATGAAACATGGATATCGAAGAAAAACCAAAATTTATGCTCTCATATGCGACAACTGCGCCAGTTATTTAGATATAAAAATGAGTAGACAACTCCACATAATGGTATTCACAATTAAAATGAATACTACAAGAACCTACATTATTGGCCAAGCTGTATAATCTTAATCATTCGCAGCTCCTCGTGAACTTAGAACCATTCACATACATAAGCTACGTAAGATGAATTTACCACTTAATGCTTTGAAAGGTATAAATACGAAGCTTGATAATTTTTTTTTTAAAAAACAATATTTCGTCCAGAAAGAGGATGTAAAGCTGTGTCAGAAGCGAAAAAAGATATAGCAACTGTAATCACCCATGAAATTACACTGCTGGCCAACGCAAATGCAACACCAAGAAAGACAAGAGATAGCACAACAAAATTTATTTGCAGATAACATGTTGACCAAGTAGCAAATGATTAAATTTATAGAATTCTGTGAAGTGTGGATCTTTCCAGAATTAGTAGCCAGAGTAGCCACCATTGTTGGACGTCACCGCTGCTACACGCCTCGTCATTGATTCAAAGAGACTTTGGATGTGTTCTTGGGGTACAGCAGACCAAGCAGTTTCCACACGTTGTCAAAGTTGATCAAAGTTGTCAAAGTTGGTGCGGCAACTGGGGGTGTAATATGCGTCAATCGTTGAGCACCCATGGGCCACATGTTTTTTGTCGGCGAAAGATATGGAGAGCTAGCCGGCCAGGGAAGCAATTCAATCTGGTGATTGACGAAGTACCTTTGGACAATGCGTAACACGTGTGGTCATGCATTATCCTGTTGAAATATGGTTGTGGCCGAGCCCTGAATGTAAGGAAGGACAACTGGCTCCAACACTTCGGAGATGTAGCGCTGGCTGTTTAAAGTACCGGCAATGCGTACTAGAGGAGTGTGAGAGTGATATCCAATACCGCCTCATACCATAATACCCCGGTGCAGGACCAGTGTGGCAGTGCATAACACATCTGTTCAGCTTCCTCTCTTCACTGTGTCTCCAGACTCGAATCCGACCATCGTGGTGTTGCAGACAGATGCGTGGCTCGTCAGTAATAACAACTTCTTTCCATTTTACCGCCCACATAATTCTTTCATCGCACCATACACGGCGGAGACGTCTGTGGTTCTGCGGCAAGGGTAGACCAAGCAATGGATGTCTTTCGGACAGACCACTCTGCTGTAAACGGTGTCGAATGGTACGCGCAGACACTGAAGGATGCGTTACAAACTCAATGTACTGTGTTACGGTACATGATGTGACTGAGCGATCCGTCACTGCCATGCGCACAATTTGCCTGTCCTCACGTGAAGTGGTGCATTGAGGTGGATGTGATCAACCACGTCGGTCTGTCGTACCCTCCTGCATCCAACGGTCAAATATCCGCATTACAGTTATTCGTCTAACACAACTACCGATTCCCCTGAACGATAATCAACAATCTTGGTAGTCCATTATCCTTCCTCTGTCGAACTCGGATACTTGATCAAAAGCTGATCGCTGTTTTCTACGAGACATAACTGATTTTTTTTTGAAAAATCCACAAGAAAAACACAATTGCCGAGCTTGAAATCGTCGAAATCTGCAAGCCTGAAATAGCGATTTGAGGTGGCGCCACAGGCATGCTTAATGTGCGTGTCTGCCCTGAAATTCTAATCATTTGCATATGTGACATCGTTGTAAATTTCATGTTATTTGTATGCTTCCTTCAGGGTGTTGTATTTACGGTGGCCAGCAATGTATAAGGCTTCCATAGTCGGTACATATATCGCAGACAGTGTGTCATATTCCTTGTTATGCGTAAGCTTTAGGACGTACAGGTAATACAAGGTTTTAGAGAGTGACGCTCATATTGAATGTAATCGAATTCCCCACTAGGGAAGTGAATGTTAAAAATAAAACTTAGCATTTACTTTTTAATTTTGTACGTTTGTAAGTGTTATTATAATATTTCTTTTTTTTGCATTGTACAACGTTATGAATAATACCCTGTCAACGATTTTTGAGCTATATTCTTTTTCACGGAGTTCACTCCCCATTCTATGTTTAGTCTGCATACCAAATTTGGTGTCATTGTGGCAGTTAGATCGAGCTACAAGGGGTCTGATCAGTGTCAGTTTAAAAAAAAGTTTCTTTTTGTACATTAAAAACTTAAGAACCAAACAGACTAGCGATGCTCTAACTCGTCTTACTGATAATCTTTCGAGGATAGTTACCATGATCTGATTTCCTAGGCCGAATTCAAATATACTCGTTTTATCATACTTACAGAGTTTATAAATATGATCAGTGCTTGAAACTTTGAAAAGGACTTCCCTATTTGAAAATTAGTTAAACAAGGAAAAGAAAGATTTATATTTTAGTACTGTTGTTGTTGCTGATGCCACCTGATCGACAATAACATCAGATCAAGACTCTCGAGATTCATAGAAATACCGGATGGGTGGCTCATATTTCACTGTTCATGTATTGTATTGCCTATTGTTTTTTTTTTAATTGCATGATCTCGAATTTAACAATAATTTATCCATTCTTTAAATGTTTTAACAATTCTACTAACATATGGCTGCAAAGACCTTTTTGAATTATGCATGGAAATACCTTGTAAAATACTGGCACACTTTTGTAAGACATCTTGCAATAGGCGTGTAATACTTGATTTTTCAAAATAAGTTCAGCATTTTTTGTTCGATATTTAATAATAAGTTTTACAGTATTTACGCCACAATTAGAAATATTTTCTGTTATAAACGGAATTTTAGTGTCGTAATATAATACAACTTTAACACATTTAAATTTTTGTTACTATATAAATCAATGTATTGTAAATTTTTATTAAGTTGATTTTGTATTTGTAAGTGAAAGTTTATAGTAATCAATTATAATACAGTTGCAATCATTTGATTCAATTATGATAATGTGAGAAATGCTAGATTCAATTACACTCATGTCCATAAATTAAGGAAAATGAAGTTCAGGCAAAGAAAGAGACAGAAGCAAAACAAATTTGACTTATTCGTAAAATCTATTTATTAAACAAAAGGTAAAGAGCAAAAAAGATGCTATATGTTTGACATAATTAATAAAAATTGCGATTTTTACTCCCTGGAGCAAATTTTAAAAATAAACCTTTTACAAAAAACAGTATAATATGGTTAGCATGATGGTTAATACGGAGTATGTCTCCCGGACGATGCAATACAGGCCTTACAACGCCTACGCATGCTGAGTATCAAACTATCAATCTGATCTTGGGGAATATTACACCACTCATCAAGCAATGCCCTCCGAAGTTCCGGTAGACAGGTGGGAGAGGGTTGACAGGCTGCAATTCGTCGGTCAAGCATATCCCATACATGCTCTATTGGATTCATGTCCGGCGAGTATGCTGGCCATCCATACGGGTGATATCCTCTGATTGAAGCCATTCGTCACAATATTTGCACGGTGAGGACGGGTGTTGTCATCCATAAACAGAAATTCAGCACCCATGGCGCCCCGAAACAAACGTACATTTGTTCCAGAATGACACCCGATAGATGTGTGTATCGTCAAACTCTGAACATGCAGGTCAGTTCTGGAACCAAGAATAATTCCTTCAAATGAGCCATCCTGCACCACGTAACGGTGTCGTTAAATTGTGTTCTCTTGGTAGTAACGGTTACTGGGCTCTCCATATGAAGTCCGTGAGAATCAGACTGCAAACTAAACCTGTACTGTCGAAAACATCACACAAACCTCTGTTGCGGTGTCCACAATGCATGCTCTCTACTCCAGGTTAATCGCAGGCGACAGTGAGTTGCGGTAAAGGGAATACATCTGACAGGCCTACGAGCATATAGAACAATAAGCCCTAAGCGTCTGTACACGCTCTGCCTTAAAACTGTCGTACCGGTAGCTGAAGAGAGCTGACGAGATAGGTCTGATGCTGTGCTCCGTCTGTTTCTTTTGGCAGTAACTGCCGAATACCGGTCCTCATTCGGCGTTGTAACTCGGGGGGACCTGTGCTGTAACATCTACTCACATTACCATCATCTTGGAATCGTTGCCAAAGCTGGAGATGGCACTCTGGGTGATTCCAAGTACCTCGGATACTTCTAGCTGGGTACGTCCACATTCCAGTCGTCAGTTAATTCTACCACGTAAAAAATCATCCAAATACTTCATTTGTGCCATAACTATGCGGTTATATCACTGAAAGTCTTTTAAAGCGCTTGTGAACAATTTTACTTCTTTGCCACCATTCCTTATATACCCTTCTCTTACAATATCGTCATTGTGACGTACTATCCGTGCCATCTGGTGGTTTCCTGTGATTTGCATATTCTTCTTCAAGATGTGTGTGATAATTCTACAGGTGAAATTTTTATTTTAGAGTTCAATTTCTGTGTGATTCTGAATTATCCTTAATTTATGGACATGAGTGTATAATAATGGGAATTCCAGCTCATTTTAAACAATACAGATGTTTTCAATGATTTTTTTTTATTATCCAATTTTTTATTCTCTGTGATTTTTAAGTGGATAATTTTATTATTTGTTCATTTGAATTTATTTTTTAGGAAGAGAAAGTCCCAAAAATCATTTGTTATATAATTAGTATTTTTATAAGAGTAAAAATATTGTGTATAAATGTTTTTTTAGTTTTACTGCTGTAGAATATGTCAATGAAACACATTAGATTCATCATAAAACATAATTCTTAGACAGTATTTCTCAACTGTGTTGAACGCCTCTCCAGGGGGAGTGGTAATTCTATTTGGGGGACATGAACTTATCGAAAAGTCAAAAAGAAGTTTAAAAAATTATTAATTTGCTCAAAGGCAGTAAACAAAATATTTCTGAGATTATAAAAAATAAATACGTATTTACATTGGTATAATATGCTTATAAATGCATCAGTACTGTTCAATGAATTTAATATAATTTATCACTACTAAGTTAAGAACAAGTTTAATAATTACTAGTGACTCTCCTATGGCTTCTCATATACAATTATATAAAAAATTATTATTGGTCTTGATAATTTGTACGGTTTACAATTAAGTCTTATTGTAGCTTTAGCGCCAAAGTACATTATTATTCCATTCAATACATTGTTATTTTATGGACGGGATGCTATGAAATTTATGATTGAAAATTTTATTTCAAATGTTGAGAGTTTGAGTTGCACTGTTGTAATTGCTAAGTGAATTACGCCTTCGTTTTTTTAAATAAAATCCAGTATTGTATATTACAGTATATTTTGCTTTGCAGCTTAACTACAGAAAAATGCTTTTTCCTTTAATGCATTTTATAACTAGTTTAGAAAAAATATTTTTAACTGCAAATGATATATTTCTCAAATACACACTATGTGGCTATTTTTTGGAGAGATACTTTCAGATAAACATGAAAAATTAGAATAACTAATATAATTTTTTTCTTAAGTATTTTATCTTTGAATTTATGTAATTTTATTCTGTGAAGCTTATAAAACAATTGCATTTTAATTAAATTGTTCAGGAAACAACCAGCTACAAATTATGTTATTTTTTCGATTTCTACTAAAAATTCCAGGTACCTTTTTTCTAATAATTTTTTTTCTGATTGTGTTTGATACAAATTGGAGCTTGAGCACTATATTAACTAAGGCTTTGTCACACATACTTTATTTCCTTTTTGCTTCATTGTTACGCTTCGTGCAATTGGTTGTTGAATAGATTTTGTTTTACAGCCCAATGTGACATGAACTCATCGCTGTGTTTCAACATTTTATGAATTAAGATTGCATATAAGTATATTCGTTAATTTTTAAAGTTTTAATTATATAATTAATCATAATAAAATAGGCTAGAAGAGGGCATTCAAGCTCTGATATTATTTCCTTCATTGGTAGTTAAAAATTCATCTAGAGATCATTGCTTTTTTTTAGATATAAAATTCATGCAAATAATAACTTTAAACTCTAATCTGGATTGTGTATAAAAATTATTTATTAAGTTAGAAATATTCTGGTTTATAAGAAAAAATTTTATATTGTTTTATGAGATATTAGAACTCAGGTACTCTTTCTTCGTATACAACTTTATATTTTTCAAAGATTATTTGAATTGTATAAGCTAAACTTCGCATGAACTAGTTTCAATTTCAAACAAGCTCACTATAAATTCAAACAAAATGTTTCACTCACTTATGCTGGAAGAAAATCAGTGAAATCATGGCGTACCTGTATCAATGAAATATATGTGGAAAAAACTATGAGATTAGAAAACTATGTATGTCAATCAATTAACCTTTGTAAATCTAACATTTATTACTTATCGTATATATATGAATAAATGTCTTATATTCCTAAAATAATTATTAATTATTGAAAACACTGTTTTTCCTGTGTTTATATACTTATTTTTTATTTATAATTCGTATGAGTAATGCCCATTACTTTTGTGTGTACATTGCTGAAATTTGAAATCAGTATTTTAATTGGGTTATATTTTTCATTTTTAGAATTCACGATCACTATTTTAGTGAGACAAAAATGTTTAATAATTGCGACTTATTATATATGAAACAAATGTTTTAATTAGAATGACACTTCCGTATGTATATTAACAATTTCTCGAAAAAGAATTTCTACTTACATAAATTTAGCAAATTTCGCTTTCAATTTTGAACAAAATGAAATTTAGTCTATGTATATGAATGGTAAATACAATAAAGTCTCTTTTTTAAAAATCACAATACATTATATCTGAATTTAAGTAATATGAAAACGCGCTGCATGAATTAAAAATGCACATCATTAGTTTTAATTGAATTACACAAAAATTGTAATTGCAATCTCTATCTTATTAACATTGTCTTTCTATAAATTGATATGCATTTTTATGGGAATAGATTTAAAGGTGGATTAAAAATAATTCCTAACATTATATAATCTTAAAAATCTAATATATATAATATATTATATAATATATAGATATATATAGACAGAGAAAGAGAGAGAGGAGAGAGAGAGACAGAAGAAAGAGAGAGCTATATGTTTAATATTTCAAACAGTGTATTGAACTGATATGAAACATTAATCACCACGTAATAATCGCAATAATGTAATGCATCATACATAAACATATTTTTGAATGAAATTTTCTTTAATAATAAAACACTTAATTTGTAGAAGATTACAATTCAAGGGCGTCACATATTATTTAATTATTTTTTTTGGTTCTCCTTCCCATGATGCCGAAAGAAACACATGCACGTTCTGAAAGAATTGGAAAGTTTCTTGTAGATTTAAATATTTCAAATAGACAATCTTTTTTGTAAAAGCTAGAAAAAAATTTTATGGCAAATCTTACCACTAGTATTATTTGAATATTATTGTTCGCGACAAAGTTTTAGGAAAAAAGTTAACTTTTCTTTCAAACTGTCTAGACAATAGAAATTCAAAAATTGGGTTTTCTGCAGACATAAGCCTATTTCATGCATTGCATGCGAATAATTTGATATCCAGAATTTTTCAAAATTCACCAAGTTTAGTTCGCTTTGTATAGGAATCTCTCCGCAACACCTCGGTCAATCATTATTTTTTAAAAAAACTTCTTCCGGGAAACTTTAAATTGTCTTGAGGCCGCATTGTTACAATGTTTTTTCGTTGATTATGTATAACAACCCGCTGCATTACCTTCAGTGAATATTTTGTTTTCATATTTTACATGATTTGATAACACATCCACACATGACTGAACAATTTTGAACGAAATATCACACACTGTGTATATAGTTCTTGACATCTTTTTTTGGTGCAAAAGAATTTGTGGGAAAGTTGTACTGAATAATTTTTAAATAAATGTATGAAAGTTGTAAGCAAATGGATAAGTCTAATGATTTTTTTTAAACAATGACATAGTATTACTTATTATGTCAGCATCCATAGAGCATAAAATAACTTATTTATGTGACGTAAATTTAAAAGCAAAATAAAATACAAAATTCTGTGTAAAATTTACTATCACTAAAAGTTATTTCTTGTTATTAGGTAAAAAGTTTTAAGATATCTAGAATTATATATTGTTCAAGTATAACTCTTCGTATTTAGAAGTATAAATATCTGCAATATTCTACCAAGTGTTTTTTTTTGGCTTGATGTTAAAGAATTGGAATCATTAAACAGTAAATTATTAATATAACAAATATCACTATTAAATGCTTATATACCGAGATACTCAGGATATCTTAAATTCCTTAATTTTGTATGATAAAA